>WJFB01000851.1:0-44980 GCA_009870185.1 Pygmarrhopalites habei | reverse complement strand
AACTCTTCCAATTGAATAGAACCCTTATTTTCACTCTTTAAAAAACTACAGGCCGTAAGTCAAAATTTCGGAAAAAGTGGCCGATATTACCCCATTTAACGGTACTCTTTGTATCCTGAGTTAAGTTTTTTTTATTTTCACTTGAATTTATGAGACATTTCCCTTTTCGATTTCGTATTAATCATGTTGCATTCATGTGTCATTTCATTAATCAATTGTTTGGAACACTAACAGAAAAACAAACTTTCAGAATGGTCACAAGGAACGTGGATGTATGTAAAATGTATAATATACAATGTTCCTGGATTGTGTATCGTATTATTGACAGGAATCAGTTATAATGTCTAGTAGTAGATAATTATCTATTTTATTAATAATAAAATACGAATATGAGATTCATACTTGGCAGTTTTTTTTGAACAGAGTAAAATAGTCAAGAGAAAGTAGAAGAAGAGAAAGTTTGAAGTGTCGAGAGTCTCACGTAGATAGCTTGGAGAAAAGGGAGTCGTAAAGATAATTAATTAATTAACATTCCTACATTTACATAATCGTAATTTAGTTTAAATCTAGCCTATGACACTATAAAATATAAAATTAAAAGAGAAATAAAAATGTACTTCTTGACTATGACTAAACTCACTCACAACTTAGTTCTAAAGGGGGACCACTTACAAATCTCAAATTAAAAATTAAAACAATATTTTAAAATGTACACAATTCATATAATAATAATCATACTATACTAGGTAACAGACATACAAGACTTAACTCAGAAAAAGTAATAGACAAGAAGAGAGAAAGTCTTTTTTACATATAGTATTTTTCACTTTCATTCACACTACGGCATCGATCAAATGGAAGCCTTTGAGTTTGTCAACTCGAAGAAGAAAAGTTTAGATTATGTGAGAAAAATGAGGAGAAAGCTGCCGCTGCTGGGGGGAGAAAGTATATATACTTTCTCTCTACACATATGCATACTTGAGGAAATGGCAAATGGGACAGGGATAGATAATGACTTGAGGCTAGAGAGGATTGAATGTATTCAATATCTCACCCTGATTGTCATCTAGAATATGTGAATGGGAGAAACCGAAAATGAGGAAGAGGAGATGGATGAGGAGGAGGGGAAAGAGGCGGAAGGAAATGAGAAGCGTTCTGCATTTTCAATTACTGAGGGAAACTATCAGTAAGAAAGAGATAGAAAGATTCCACGTTTTCAAGTCAGTCATAGCCGCAGTCAACATATGTATTATTAAACGTCGTGTGTGTGCGTTTCTATGATGATGAGAGAGAAACAAAAAAAATATGTTTAAAAAAAATTTATCTCGTCTCGTCCCTCCACGTCTCTCAAAATTTTCGTTGACGTTGAACAATGCCATGACACAAATTTTACACATGGAAATTTTTGGTTTGGTGTGGAAGCCCAACTTTTGTACTGCACGTAATCTGGCACCTTCCTAGTCATTTCATTTGTGTAATTTTATCAATAATAGTAACAAATTCTAAGGGTATACAAATATATATCTATCTAATATCTAATACACCGTACCATATTCTCTTATGTAATTGATGATGAGGATGTGATACACACTTTTGTAAAATATATGTATATTACAATATAAATATTAGACTTGACTATGTAAATCATCATCATCAACTATTCTCCTTTCAATAACTATCACTATAAATGGAATATTGTACACATACATATATATACACATAATCGTGTGTACTCCTATCCTATACTTAGGGCTCTATATTTGAAAGATATTACAAGCACATATTACATTGAACCATGTACAATAATAATATCTCTTTAACTAGAATTTTCTCACAAATGCAATGCTTTCACTACTTTCTCTCATTCTATGTTCAAATGAAATTAAACACCATTACTATACTGACTTGTGTGTGTGTGCGTGTGCATTGAAAATTGACTATTAAATCTGTGCAGAACACATAAATTTTTTTTCAAAATATACACATATAGCTAGATACTACATATATTTAATTAAAAAGCTTCACCATAGCTTCAGTGACTGATGTGTGTGTGTGTGAATTCAATGATGAAAAGCACAAAAGACATTAGACTCAAAAATAGAATTAATACACAAAAAAAACTTTGGGGTGGTCAACGCAAAAAGCAAATGGAAAGGTTTTCACTTTCAGTGAAAGTCTTTCACTATATAATCTTAAAAAATTGACTTGGGAAAAGAAAGAGTTTTGATAGCCTATTTCAATAGAAAGCAGACTAATGATTATCTTTGATACTTTTTTGTCAAAAACTCTCAAAAAAATAAGGAACTTGTGTGACTTTCCACTGCATGGGTGTATCTACATGTGTGTGTGTGTCGTGTGTGATTTCTCCTAGTTTACATGTATATACAAATATAGTTAAGCAATTAACTAATTAATAATAACGAGGTGAAAGCTGGTAAGATAAAAGATGGACAAGATGAAGAGAGAGAGAGTGAAAGAGAGAGAGAGTGAGGAGGAGACACATGACGATGTCCAATGAGACAATAAGGGTTTTCTAGGTTCCTTACTGACCTCTGCTTGTCCCGTCAAGTGCTCATGAAGACATTGGATTTTTTTATGTATGACACACTTCCTTTTGTAGATTCTGTGGTGCACAAGATGTGATGATGATTTACATATATACATACATAAAACATTTTTTTTGTGTTACGACTACTTTTCAATATTATTATTCATTCATCTACATAGTATTTAACTGTCATTAACGTTTTTAATGTATAGTGTAATGTGTTAATCATAGTTTTAATATCAATATTAATAATATCAATCTTCTTTCATCCTTCTTTTTCTTCTTCTTTTAGCACCCTTAAATGTACAACTGGCTGTGTTCCATCCTTGTTTCAACATACAAGCACAGCTCTGTTCGACTCAGCCGTAAGTTTGTCGATGAGTGGTTCTCTTTTATATAGAATAATTTGTTATATATTTTGTATTTTACACAGAACATGTTATATTTTCGTATCCTTAACGCTTACAAACAGCTAATGGAAGCCCAAGGAAGAATATGTAATACTTATCATGAACATGTGTTCAGTATCCAAATCACATACACAGCAGGCAGAACAAGGTAAAAATTATACAATTGTAATCCTCATCAACACAAATAAGCCCCATATAATATCATGTAAGTGAGTGTGTGAGTAACAATAATGACACAATTTTCAATTGTAAATTACAATTTGTGATGGAGTGGGAGAGAAGAATAGTTTGTGTAGAATAGGATTTGAGTTAAATAAGACAAAAAATGTTTACACGTGTTGTGTATGGAGTCCCAATAAATACTACAGACTACACTGTAGATGTATTATACTTATGATCTCAACTCTCGTCAATATATCCATCAGTATCATCATTGAAATCATCATCAATGTGTGTGTGTGGAGGAGGAGGAGGAGTGGGAGGGGATCTTAACTGTGATGATTTTATAGGACTAAAAGTGTAGATTGTATATTATGAACGTTGAAATGTTAGGAGTAATCATGAGAGGAGAGGAGAAAGAGAGAAGAATTGAACCTTGTGTGGGAATTGAAACATTTGACGGGTTCGTGTGAGGAGGGTTGGTGGTTAAATTTCATAATATTAAAGAGTGGGAGAGAGAGAGACAGTAGTAATGTGCGTATGTATATGTCGACAATTTTTAAAATGTTTTTATGATTGGTTGTGTTGGTCTGTGTGTCAAATTATGAGACGGAGCTATGTAAAACAAGTAAAAACTGCTGTCATCATCATTCATCATGAATTGTGTGTGTGTGTGTTTGTGTGCGTGTGTATACACAGAACTTAAATACGTGTGTCACACTATACGCCTCATACAGTAATAATAATTATGGAACATAATGCTACTACTAGTTAATAATAATAGTATAAATATATCATATATGTTACACTCGACCAGAAGCAAAACAAAAAAAAGGAATTCTACACTCTCTTTATACGTAATAATGATAATAACTAACGTCGTTTTACATTCCATGACTCGGCATATAATAATAATAAAATTATGATTATAATATGTTGTATATGTACGTCATATATGTTTAATGTATGTATGTATGCTTATTTTCTTTTTTTCAAAAAGTGTACTAAAAATTCATACGCACACACCAAAAAAAACTTGCAAGGGTGTGCTTGTAAAATAAGAAAGGACGATTGATCAGACGATTCAGGATTCTGACCAGATGAACTAAAGAGTTTTGATCCATGTCCTAAAGAGTTGTTACTGGAATTTCACATTAAAAATTTGAATTAAAGATTGAATGTGATTGAAATTAAATTGTTTGACATCGTAATGAAAATGTACTGTTTCCACGTTTCCAAATCAATTAAAACACAAAAAGTTCACTTACTGTCCGATGTTAAGGCAGTCGCTTTTCCTCGAATCTCTTCCAGATTTATTGTTGGTCGGACCAACAACTTGAATTTCTGCGAATTGTTTTTTACACAATATTCAATGAAATTATGTCATTTTCTTTTGTAAAAAATTCAAGAATTAATCAATAGAAATGTCAAATACCGTTTGGAAGTCACCCGGAGTTTTACGCCACAAATAAATGGCATAGCCGGGTATACAGAGCATGGAGGTGAGGGCTGCAAAATAAAAAAGTTGGGAATTGAATATGATTGGTATAAGGATCAACTCAAGTTTACAACATTCAAATAATATAATAGATTCTACTTCTACTTTCATTGTTGATTTCTCATTATAACCGTTTCCAAAAGTATAAAATATATGTTTTACTCCGTACCTGTGAACCAACCAAAAGCATGAGCAAGCCATGGGTACTTGTAGTCCAGATACGTGATCTCTGACCATTGGATCATATTGAAGAAGAAGACTCCCTGCGTGTGTGGATTTACAAAAGAAACATTTTAATATTCATTACGTCATAATTTTGTGTACAGACTGTCAACACATGACGTGTGTGTGTGACCACTTAAGTTTGTTTCCTTTCAAACGTCTTATTACAATTGAGAAGGACATGTATCAATCACTCTCTAATTGACATGATAGAGAGATGAAGAATAAAATGAAAGTTGGGAGAGGGGTAGGAACTTTCCAAGACTTACAAAACAAATTGCCGGTGTAGTGACGACCCAACAGAACTTCCACCAACCCACGGGATAATAGCCGATCATGTCACGAATAGCTTCGTAGAATCGATTTGCTCCAAATGCCCAAGAGAAAGCAATGCATTCAAAGAAGATAACCCAGAGTAAGACCAGCCCACTGACTGCATATTGATCAAGGAGCTGAAAGATGTACATTCCGCCCTGTCAAAAAAAAGAAAAGAAAAGAAGAGTTAGGGAGAGAATCTAGTCAAGTGGACGGTTGATGTTTTGTGTTTGTGTGTGTGTGGTGAATGCAATTCACCACACAAATTCAGTACAAGTGTAAAGATGTCATAATTGTAAGTAGCGAGACGATGTGGTACAAATATAAAAAATGGACAGAGAATATTGAATGGACAGTGAGATTTACTCGAGTGACACATGAGAGTCCGATAAGATATGAGAGGAGACAGACGAGGGCAATGAAGGCTTCCTTCCGACGTCTGAGAAGATGAGGCCACTCATCCACCATGGCTGTGATGAATCCTTCAAGTGTACAAAACTGAGAGTCCAGCCCAATAAACAGAAGCATGATGAAGAACAGACAAGACCAGAGGGCTGGCCATGGCAGTTGAAGAACAGCAGATCTAGAAGTGTGTGTATTTTTATGTGAGATATTTTGTATTTTATAAAAAATATGTACGGAGAGATAATATTTTTTTAGAGAACATTTGCACTTACGGATATGCCAAAAATGCAAGTCCAGGTCCTAGACAATTTTTTTGTGGTAAAAAAGTATTTGCAAAAAAAAAGAAAATTCGTATTAGGTCAATGTGCTACTCTCAACTTTTTAGATTGGAGAACGAGGATTAGAAAGAAAAGTAGAAGGCATTACATGTACTTACAAAGTTTGGAAATTGAATGGATTAACAGAAAAAAAAGAAAGAGGGAAGAGAAATTTACCCGACGCTGCTACTTCCTCCACTGGTTTCTGTTGAGAATGGGCCATGAAACCGACGACTGAGAAGATGACGAATCCAGCAAAGAAACTCGTACAAGAATTCACACAGCATACAATCAAAGCATCCCTGGATGGAGACAACAAAGATAAAATATTACAATTTAACTTGAAAATTGAAAGCAATCTTCTCCATTATACTGAATGAACGACTGAAGAAAATTGTTAAAAATAAATCATGATTATCTTCAATTACTCCTAACTTCCATCTAATTAACCTCACGCTCAAGTTTGGAAACAATTTAATTGGGATTTCATTAACATGGGACTACACATTACTTCCGCCATTAATAAACATGCCAATTGACGTCAAAATTTTGAGAGAAAGTTCCGAACAAGTAGGGATTTTTAATTAATTTTTTTAAAAAGAAAATTGTACGAGTGCTATAAATAACTACAATATGGTGATCACCGTCACATGGTCTTGTTATAAAAGAGATAAAAGAAAATTGTTTCCCAACTTTTTGTTTGGGCAAAAAACTAATAAAGTGATGACTCTCACTTTCTCCGAGACTGAAAGTCGTGTCCAGATCATAATTCAAAGGAGAAAGCTATCATATGTATGTATAATAGAGGTATGTGTGTGGAACTGACTTGTAAACGTTGTTATTGTATTTGTTGTAGGAGCCGAGAGCAATGAGAGTTCCGAGTCCAAGTCCATCTACGGATTAAAGAAATTGGCATAAGATTATATTAAAATCAAACCTAAAAAAATATTCAAAATCATTAACGTTTCCTAGTCTATCTATTTAGCGGATGTAAGGTCAACTTAAAACTTATGTAAAAGTGAACGAGAGTGTATCTCTCTCGTCTTCCGAGTTTTGACTGTGGACACATGTTGCTACATGTAAAAATAATTTTATCACTTTTGCTTCAGTGTATAGTCCTCTCTTTTTCTCTGTGTTCACACTTAGTAACACACACGCAATTAATTAATTGCACATTTTTGTCTCGACCATTGTCAGCATGCACAATTTTTGCTCTTAAAATCAACGCTTAATTCATGGTTCGCAACAAAGTTTCCTTGTCACACAACAAACATGAGACAAAGTTGCAAATGAAAACCGGCTGTTTCTGAATTCGATGGTCAATTTCAGATCGCCTCTCTTTTTCTTTTTACTCATAATTAAAGTTCTGAACAATTCTCCCCTCCACATCATCTATTGTAACTACATTACGGTGTATTGTCCAACGATTTCTTAAATAGTATTTTTGAGACATCAACCATTCACAGTTTATGATTTATAAGAAATAGTGGGGAAAAGGAACTCACAGGAGAAGAAAATTTGAGTGACAGCATCAACCCATACACCCGAGTCTCCAAGTTTAGATAGATTTGGTCGAAGATAGTAGTTAATGCCATTTAAAGCACCAGGCAGAGTTATTCCACGAATGAGCAAAACTGTCAAAAGAACGTAGGGAAATAGAGCAGTAAAGTAGACCACTTTTCCAGTCCATCGCACACCTTTCCAAATACAGAAGTAGCAGAGGATCCACACGAACAGTAAAGTTCCAGCCAATTCCCAACGCACTGAGCCAATATCATCGATGCCTGTAGAAATATCCAAGACTCGGCGTCTGAAAACAGTAGTAGATCCAACATCATTCTCCACACACCATCCCCCTCCCCCCTCCACACAACTTTCTCCTTAAACTTTCTCATCATCATCCCAGTCAAAACTCTTCAACAATTGATTTTCAAAAAATTATATCCATTCATATAATTTTTTTTCTGTACAATCATTCTCTACATCAAAAAAACCACAGTTGAGGGTTCCCCTCCAACACACACACAACAAAGACTATCAATCATGAGTACAATCATTGCCATCCTGGTTGACGCTGCAAGAGTCATAATCTCAACAAAATGTAATAAAAATAAAGTAAATAAAAGTACCAACTTACTCCCAAAATTCCTTGACGGGGTTTGTAATATTATTGAGTGCGACTGTGGCATTGCCCACAATGCAATAAGTCACGTTCTTCCCATTCTCAAATTCAGACCGACAATCGCTCAGATTTGCAATCGACGTCATGCACCGATCCGAATTCCAGTAATTTGAACAGTCACTCCATGGTAGAACTAGAATGGACACAGATTTGTAAAAAGGGAAAGTGGAAGAGAGGGAAAGAGAGAGAAATTACACATTATATTTTCCATTTGAATTAAATTCCCACCACACACTCTCTCTCAAATTGTGGGGAAGCCTCTTGACGACTATAGTCTAATTGTGATGTGTAATGTAATGCGTGTGTGTGTGTGAAGGGAGAGTGGGAGGGGAAGAGGAGAGAGGAGAGTACAATTGTGTGTTGGAGAACAATTTAAGCAGATTAACTGTGGACTTTGAGGCATATTCCACTAACCAGTTTGTGTCCTGTCTCCCTCCCCTCCCCTCTCCTCTCTCACAGTTCGTGTGTGTAGAATGGAAGAGAGTACGGAAGAAGGGAACAATAGAGACAAAAAAATTCATCTGTTCATCCAAGGGGACGGAGAGAGAGGAGAAAAAAAGAAAGCTCAAGCTTACAATTTACTATTAGACATTCTCTCATGTGAGGTTCACAAGTCTCTTTACTTCTATTTAAGCATTTAACATAGAGAAAGAGTAAAGCCAGTCATGTCCAACATGTATTATAAAATTGTGTAGGGATGGTTCACACACACACGCATAAAATATACATACACAATACAGAGATAGGTTTGGCAACTGGCAACCACCAGCACGTTTCTAATTCGTCTTATTGCGTTGACTACGGAACAACGAAGAAGGACAGACGGTCCTACGGCACCCAGCCGCCTTTGTTCATTTTGATCGGGAGTCTTGTCCTCCTCTTCTCTCTTTCTCTCTCTCTCTCTTATAGAACTATACATTGGAATCCCCGGAAAAGAAATCTTCATTGAGAGAGAGAGGAAGAGAGACCAAGCAAAATCATTCTCCATCTCCCAATTTTGTAAATGTTCAAGGAAAAAGCCTAATTTCCACATTCCTTCAATTCGTCCTCCCTGAAACCCCAGGCACACACACACATACAGGCAGCAAGGCATGCACACAAACAAATTATATCATACAAACATAGCTGAGGATACTTTAGCCCATTGCGAAGCATTGCAGCTTTACCCTGTGTGTGTGTCTGTGTTGTACTTCTAGCATACTGTATAAGAAAAAGGAGAGGAAACAAGAGAGTTAATGCACGTTCCATGCAGATTTCCGTTCGGATTAGGCTCCATTACACGCTCTGTGTTCGAAAGACAGCTTCCACTTGTTCCTCTGACGGCAATAAGCCGTCCCTTCTGTGTGTGTGTGTGTTTGTGTGGGTCTGGGAAAAAATCGGAGGAAAATCGTCCAACTCGCATTCTTCTCATAATCTCACTCTCATGAAGCGAGAAGGAGAGAGAGAGAGGGAGAGAGAAGATGAAAAAAGACGGGAGCAGGAAGATGATGATGAGATTATTCTTCAAAATAAATAACTCTCTCCTCAAATGGCATCATTCCACCTGCTTCACTTAACTTGCCCCTCCTCCCTTTACCCGCTTCCCGTACACAAGCACACACACACACAATCCATTCATGCTCCGCCAAGCGAAATTCACAAACACAAGCAAACAAGTAAACATAGAGACAGAGAACAATGGCAAATTAAGAATTCTACTTTCCTATCACTTTGTTCTTGCTTACCCCCTTTTCCCTTCACTCCACAACCCCTCATTGCCATCATTAAAATGTGCGTGCGTGGATGTGGATGTGTGTGTGTAGGTTTACACAGTGTAAGTAATACACAGCTGCAAGTCAAGAAGCTTAAACGCATGGAAAAGTGAGGAGAAAGAGAATGAAACTGTTAGGAAACGATGGTGTCAGGAAACGGCAGAAGGGGACTGGAGGTAAAGTAAGGTGAATACACCCACACGCAGCCACACACAGTTTACAGTAATCTTACATTGTGTGTGGATAGAAGTTTATGTGCGTATAATTAAAATTAAAATTACATATCTAAATTGAGTACAGCATTAACGGCTGTGTATTAAATAAACTTTTCAAAAATTAAGGACCCCCGAACTGACCTGTGCTGAAGGACATAATGAAGTAAAATATGGCCCAGGCCAGGATGACGATGTAGTAAATATTCATCCAGCAGGACATTACAGCAGCGGCATAGCCTACACCTGTGTGTCCACCCCAAAAATTACACCCACATTTAGTTTAATGACGTCATTTCAGACTATAATGGGAACAAGGGAGGAGGAGAAGGAGGAGAAAATAAAATGAAAGTCATGATAATAAGTAAGAAAAAAAGGAGGAAGGAAAAAAAGAGAGAGCCAAGTCATTCAACGAAATGGAAGAATAGTCTCGTTCAATTTTCTTTTTTTTAAAAAAAAATACACTCAATCTTGATCCATGTGTCCTCAAAAAAATAGGAAGACTGGTCAAGAGAAAAGAAAGAAAGGAGACACTTTGAAGGGGGAGAAAAATATGGAAGGGCTCTCTCTTTTTTGTGTCCACACATAAAAATGTGAGTCCAATAATTCCTCGTCCTCCTCGGTTCTCCTCCTGGTCGGTCGTTACCTTTGAATATCGGTGTTATTTTCCAGACTCCTAGACCGCCGATGGTTAAAAATTGTCCTACTGCTAGTTCCATAAAGAACATGGGAATCCCTCCAAGGATGACGGTCAACAAGTACGGGAGCAGAAAGGCACCTGAAAATTCTTCCCCCCCCCCCCACACACATTTCATAGAAACCCCATTTCATTAGAAAAAAATAGGTTTCTGAAAAATAATACCAAAATTTCTTTTTTCATCTACTATTTCTCCCATACACACTTTCGACTCACTTTCTCTCTTTCCCTCTCCCTCGATCAATAGCCCTCATATAAATAGAGCAGAGAGTGAAAAGTCGGTGAAAAATAACTTTTGGATCCCTAACAAAACCTCCTCACCGTCTGCTGCCTTTCACCTCCTCCACATTGAGAAAGAGAGACACACACAGATTTGCTGGGTTGAGAGAGAGTCTATCGTGAATTTCTAATCTATCCTTCTTAGCCGTTCCATCTCTCCACACTTCTCCATTTCTCTCTCTCCCTTCCTCTTTCTAGTGTGTGTGTGTGTTTGGATGCGATGCAGACGAAGGAGCAGCCAGTCGGGTAAAACCAAAACTGAAACCCATGAGGGAACAATGATAAAAGGCCAAATGAAATCAGTTTGGAGAGGACAAACCTTGAGGGAATCTGGATGGCTTGCTAACCTGTCTTTTATCGTATCACTCCTAGGCAGGAAGTTGAGTTTCTCTTTCCTCTCCTCCTCTCCTTCCTCTCCGATATTTTCTAGGTATGTGACTCGATGCACACACGAAACGAAGGTGTCGAAATGAGAGCGTATGTCATGGATTTTTTGTACTAAATTTTATTCTCCAAACTCTCTATGAGCCATCTAAGCTCTTTCTTCCTCTCTCTCTCCTTCTTACTATGTCTGCCTCAAAAAAATCCAGATGAAAAGTTGTAACCAGGATAATAGAAAAAAAGAAAATGTTGATCCTTTTCACAACCCATCGAAACTATTCTATCCATTTTCCTCCTCACATATTTCTATCTCATCTCACCCCCTAAGCTGGAGCAAGGCCACTCCTGTGAATCTCTTTTAAATTACTTTGCTGAAAATGTTTCAATTACATCCAGTCAGCAAAGCGTGAAAATCAATTAGAATTTTTTGCAGTAAAGCCAACATTTTTTTCTTTCCATCTCTGTTTCATCTTTGTGTGTGCAGTACTGTGCAGTGTGTACACACAATCTTTCTCCATTATTATTAGTAGTGTAATTTTCCTCTTGTGTCCTACCCCTGCCTTGTAATTGAGTACGGGGAATGTGGAGAGGAATGTCGACAATGTCCCTTTACATGGTGATCATGATGAGATAAGATTGCTCTCATAATTTACGGGTGAAAATACACATGTCCTACATACTACTTCGAAAGAGAAGGCGGGGAACAATCGTACAAGATTTTAATTAATGTATCATAAGAAATTAATTTTTTGTGTCACTTTTCTGGAGTAAAGAGAAAAAAATATATTTTGGTGACAAGGAAGTTTTACGTACCACCACCGTTTTTGTAGCAAAGATACGGAAAGCGCCAGACGTTCCCGAGTCCAATGGCCAGACCCACAGTTGACATGATAAAGTCCAATTTGGAGGCCCAAGTACCTCTTTGAGGAAGATCATCTCCGTCGGAAGTCACTATGGCCTTATCTTCGATGAGTTGAGCTGCGATGGCATTGGTGATTTTGGGGGACGTTGAGTCGTGGTGTTCACTTATCAATTGATTCTGAAAGAAATATTATTGCGTAATATAGAACATGGGATAAAAATAATAAAGTTACATGAAATATATTTTGGTGTCTACAATTGAATGGCGCTAATAAGCGTTCGTCAAAATTTCGTTTTTGTCGTGGACTTGTAACTCACGCCAGCAGAATTTTAGGGATTCTTTTTCGTATTTTTATAGATCACTAAAGCATTGTTAGTGCTAAATCGTCAGGTTAGCATGGCTAGAAAAAGGTGGGTATGGAATTCCACAACTAGGTAATACCACTGTTCAGGAAATATTACGAGGAATTGCGACAAATCATATGGAGACAGACGTAAGTAAATCATTTTTATCCATTCCTGATCATGTTCTCTGTAATTGTATCGTCATTAAAAATTACATGTATTTATTTGGACAGACAATTTGAGTGCACACATCAAGAAGGAACACGAAGGTCGTCGACTTCAATGTTCTTATGATGGATGTAACAATTCATACAAACTGAAGGAAGCCTTAAATGAACACATTTAGTTTGTTCACACTAATCCAGAAGCTGATCGTTGTGAGATTTGTGAGGTCGACAATGTCGTACACACCAAGGTGTTGAAAGACACCTGAAGAGTGTTTTGCACCAGAAGAGACTGAAGGAGAAGGAGAATCAGGAGAAAAGGAAAAATTTAATGGAACCGAAAATCGAAACAACAACAACAATCCCTTCATCATCAACTTTGTAGGAATTTTCAATATACTATTACTGACCAGAAGGACGAATATTTTTTGTACGCATTTTCTTCGCAGAGTATTTTTAATCATAATTGTGAATGTACTTTGAAGTTTATCAATTTTTTTATAGTTATGAGGGGGAATCGGCTCAACTGTTTAGGAAGAGATTTAGTCGATATGAAGAGAGTATCCCTACCATCAGTAATAATTCAATTTGTTATTGCTGGTTTTCAGTTATCAACATTTCTGTCATCCTCGACGGTCTCTGGCTGATTTGGTTTGATAAAACGTTTACTTTACGTTTACGTATAAATGTAAAAGGTTTGATTTTGAGGCAATATAACCAAGTTGGGAGAATTGTTATTTTGTATATGTGAGTGCGTATGATACTTATTGTCTAGGCGTACTGGTACTTACACATGTATTGCATGTATTGCGTTGTAGATAATTTAGAATAAAAAACAATTAAACTTACCATTTCCATACTGAACCCTTTGTCAGGGGTGGATCCACTTTGCACTTTTTCGCTCATTTCCGAGCCGATGTCTTCTTCTTCTCAAATCTCCCAACAAAATTATTCTTCCTCTTCGCTTTCTTTTTTTGTAAATACGATACTAAACAAAATTCCAAAAAAGAAACAATCAACTTTTCTTCTTTATGCTTTTTTTTCTCTCTTGTTACAAATTAAATTCAAATCGCTTTCGAATTACAACGAGTTATAGAACCACTGAAACACACACTCACTCTGTATTTAATTTTTGCAAAAAATATCCTTCTTGTTGTCGTCACCACAATATTTTGTAGATATATCTGTCGGTATATCTACAACTTTGAAGTAATTCTGTCCACATTGGAAGTCTCCACTTTTTATTTTTAATTAGTACAGAAATGTGTACTGTCAAACCACCTTGTCCTTTAATTCCTTTCCCCTTTCCCTCCAAAATAAACAAAGTTCACTGTCAACAGGCTGTTGATTCCTCGTTGATTTTTTTTCAATTCGAGAGATTATTTTTTCATCTCTCAAAATTTGTAGGAAATGGAGATAAAAAAACGAACGAGCACTGGTGAGTTTGATGAGTGAATTTTTTTTTCTCGTAAAAAACAGAAGAGAAAAGAGAGACAGTTGAATTTATTTACTCCACTCAGTTGTCATCTACTATATAGAATAGAGCCAGAGAGTGGACTAGACTAGAGAGACAGATTGAGAAGAAGATGAAGATCCACACACAAGAGAGAGAGGGAGAGAGACGCACCAAACATACACACGCCAAAAAAGAGATCCTACCAGCAGCAGCACTTTACCACTTCGACGACAATTTGCATCTCACTTGAATATTGACGGACCACTGGAACTTCTCTATCAAACAAGACCGAGTTAAATTGCGGAAGTGTCAATTATATCCCCTTGTTCCCTCAATCCTCTCTCTCTCCGTGTGTGTGTCTCTCTCCCTGTTGTGTGCTGGGCGAGTGTGTCTCACATGTTCCCTATACACATCAACACATGAGGATGCCAGTGTCTATATGTAATATTCCATCCGTATCCTGGTTTCCATCCCTCAGAAACCATCCGCTCTCCCTCCATTGCCAATCTCCCTTATAGATAGACACACACACACACCCGCTCATACCCAAACACCCAGTACTCCTTTATTATCCCCGACGAAACGACGAGTACAGATACCAACATACAATAATTGCAAAGCTTTTTTTCTCTCTCTCTCTCTCACTACCCCTCTCTTTGGATTATCGTTCAAATTTATGCGAATGTGAATTGTCCTTTGCATTCATTCAAGTACATACAATAATCATATAGTTGCCCACAAAAAACACTGTCACACACACACGTACGTACATACACTACACAATAACTCCCCTCCATTCAATTCATTGGCTGTGTGTGTGAGTGTACAGTTCATTCATTGTACATACTAATAATAATATGTTGTTGGAGGGACATTACAAAAATTCTCATACTTTTATCCTCCATCATCATCAAACATCAGATTCAACGTTACCTCCTCCTCCTGCCCTGTACAAATACAATCTTTGGTACATTGCACAATGTGTCCTGTCTGTGCAGGCACTCTAAAGCACATCAGTGTAGGAAGGTGTACACTTCCATGTAAAGAATAAAAAAGAATCGGTGTGTGTGTGGATTTTTTCACACCTCAGCAGTCCACAACATTTTTGACCCTTTTTGTTCCGAATCTGTGTAGCCACACCAAAAAAATAGTATGCCTGTCTCTCTCTCTCTCTCTATGTTTGTGTCTGCATTCTCTGTGAAGCTATCTGAGTGATCCGCACCCAATTCCAGTAAATGTTGAATTCACACACACACAAGCTGTAACAATGATGCAATCGACTCCATACAATATAAGAGAGACACAGACAAACACACATTAACTACATGAGAACAAGTTTCCATTATTTTTCAAAGGACCTTCCTGTACCTCCTCTTCCTCCTCCTGTTGGACTAGTTATCCCCATCACGGTGAATAACATCAAAAGGTACGTCATGTACAAACGGTGGGAAAGGAGAGATGATGGATTATACGGTGAGATTCCAATGGAGATGGACATTCAAATTTCTGTGCCCTCCCCACACACACACACACACACACACACATTAGAACGTAACATTGATATGGCCCCCATGTTCTATATAGACAATAGACAAGATTGAAATTGTTCACTTCTGAATTTTGCACACGTCATTACCAACCCAATCCGAACTGGGCTGAGAAGGAGGAGAAGAGACTCAAAACAAAATTCAATCAAACTTCCCCAAAACTTATGACCCAAATTTTGACACAGCAATCGTGGTGCTTCTACTTCTGCTTCTGCTTCTGTTCTTGTTTTCCCTATCAAGAGTGAACCTAATGTCCTCGTGTCGTCCCATTATACCTCACATTAAATGAGAGTACAGTTAACTGATGGTGATAGCACACTCTTCTCCTTTCCTAGTAGATACTCTAGATTCCTCCTCCTCCTATACAGACCGCTCATTTTCTCTTTGTCTTTTCTCTCTCTCTCTCTCTACATGGTTGCTTTCTGTCCTCCTCCCTCACCCTCCCTGTTTTTCTATGGTGTGTCTTTCTATTGTATCAAAATATTTCAATACAAAATTCAAAATACAAAATCTTTGTTGAGCATCTCGTTGATGGTTGAAGAAGATGAGACTCTCTGTCTCTGTCGTCTCTCCATCCCTTCCCTTCACAGTGTGTGTGTGTCGCAGGAACGAAACTCATCAGCAGCCTTGTGTAATTATGTACGAGTCAAACGGATACAGTATGTACTTTTGTGTTTGTGTGTGCAGACACACACACACACACACAGTCAAATTGTTTATGCCGTCCTCGGCGGCGACAATTCTTCTCTGACTGTGAATATATTTTTTAAATATTTACAAGATTTTACTAAACGTTGGCATTACTAATGACGTTCAAAATATTTTGATTGAATTCATTAAAAGTGGACAATAAGAGAGTGCGATTGACAGCAGCAATTTCTGATTAATGTTCCCAGTCCCGGGATTAAAGACAGATTTTTGTTCTAATTGAAGAAGTACATTTAATCTGTCCTGTCTTTGACAGAACATCCCAGCCGAAACTTAAGCTTTCTCTTTCAAGGGCTACTTCTAAGCTTCACTCGTCTCTTTCTCTGCGTGCGTTGGGCCTCCCACTTTCACTCCGAGTTAAAAACCTTTCTTTCTGTTTCTGTAAGGCGAACTTTTCTCAAAAGCTTCCCTAAAGTTTAGGCCGGCTTTGGATTTTCTCCTGTCAACTAAACGACTTAGAATAACAAAATGGTCTCACTTTGTTTACAATCTTCTATAACCAATGACTATTTAAAATGACAAGATGAGTCTACATGTCATTGTTTTAATGTTCAATGTTGACCTCAATTACTGTTACAAAATGGACGGTATTAATTGACATGTGTGAGGTCATGTGAGGGGCGAATAGCGGTGAAAAGTAGCCTGGAAGATTCCTCCTTAAAATTCTTAAAATTACTACAGCAAACTGAATCGCTGTTTGTGAGGAATGATACTGTGAGGACCCCGCTCATTCAGTCGGAAAATTATAGAATGAAGATAGTACACGGAGGATGTGAAGAGTTTTGTATAGACAGGAGTACCAAAAATTCTTTGATAATGTTGTCTATATTAAAATAAAGTGACGTTATCGATCTTCACATAGTTATGTGAAGGAGAGGTAGACTTTGCTTGCGGGGGTTTTTGCCACACACACACACACACAACAGTTCATGATAATATAATATGTTTATTATTATTTCATCTAATGAAATGTTCAGCAATTCTGATTGTGATAACCTCTCATTTGCCCTCTTCACGTTGTGACCTTCGTGTCGCGTCGCGACACCATTTCATCGTCCCCAAAGAAAATAAAAAAAGTGAGAGAGAAAATCTTGTCAAGAATTTTTCCTGGAGTACAAAGTGAAAAAAAAATTGTTTAGAAATTAATATATTATTATATGCGAATCCTGACATTTGAACGCACACAATAGAAACACATTTTATTATGGCTCTGCTATTGAGAGTATGAATTTTCAATTTTCAACTCAATAGAAACTTGGAGTGAAAGCATTTTTCATCCGTTTTGAACATTCTTGAAGATGAAAGTATTTCACGATTTGAAGAATTTTTTAAAATTACTAATTTTGACAATATCTGTACAAAAAATTATCCCAATTTAAATATTGCAAAAACATAGTCAGACATTGTCTGAAAATGTTCCCAATTAAAAAGAGCAGTGGAAACATGGAAAAAGATATTTGAAAAGTTGTACAAGTCAGAAACATCTGTAAAGAGGGATCTATAAAGAGGGAGTGAGACTCAAAATGTGGACAATTGTTTCTTTCTCTGTGTGTATCTGTGTGTGTGGTTTGTGTTTGTTCATGTTGATGTAAATAAATGTTGAACAGATTGAGATACTCTGTGAGAAGACACAGAGTGACACACGAAGGGAGAGAGGGAGAGTCAGGGAAATGAACAATGGTGTTGATTGTGTGAGAAATGGGAAAGTTTCATCTTTTTGTTTCTTCCAACATGGAAGACTGTTTGGTTGGTGTCTCCAAGATAGGAGAATCACAGAGTGACAGATTTCTGTCTCTTTGCATTTGCTGTGTCCATGAATATCGGAGGGAGACTTTGTAGAGAGTAGTCGAATTTCAATTTGCTCTTTACTAGTTTGGTTGTATGTGACTAAGAATACATTCTCCCACTCCACACGTAACGTGTGTGTGTGGAAGAGATGGAGAAAATGGTAAAAGATTGGCAGCTCATGCCCTTGAAAGAACGGAATTGCTCTTGAGCATAAGTAGGCTATGAGGCATACATCATGGGAGCATTGACATATCACCGGGACATCCTCATTAAGGATGTCGCATCAGTGAGATTTGCACATGTATCATAGCATCATGATCAGAGTCAAACAGAGGAGGAGACTGAATAAACTATACAGAGAGATAGAGAGTTGGTCGTGGCAAAACTAAAGCCCTTCATTTTCTATGAACAAACTGACTGACTTATTCTCTTGTCTCTCCCTCCCTCCCTCATTTCGAAACACCAAAGTTCAATCAAACAAAATTTCAGAGTCACCAGCCAGTCAGTCAAAGAGAGGGAAGAGGAAGGAGGGAGTAAACCTTTTTTACGACACAGTTTACCATGTCAATTCCATACTATCTGCATTATTCAACCAATACGCACAAACACACTTCAGTCCAACACACACACACAAATATTACACACTCGCACTCCAGCCTTACGCACTCAGAAGCAGTACACTATGCACAGTACACACACACAGAAGCAGGAACTGAAGCAGTAACAAATAGATAAGTAGAGAGCTGGCCAGAGCCCATTATGACCAATATTCATAATTTTATAGGGCCGTAGGGACGTGCAAGTTCGAAATTATCTCTCTCTGTCCCATCCTTTCCCACGGGGACCTCCAATTATTTTTTCCCATCCTTTCCCATCCCAAAAGTTTCTTCCTCACACTGCCCCGTCCCAAAATTTATTTTCCCATACCGTCCCATCCCAAACTGACCTGTTCCAACCCGTGCAAATCAAAACCCCTTACCAGTTGGGACGCAAATATTACGCTACACATGTTTTTCGAATGCTCCAGTTTAGTCTTAAATTGCGAATTTGGGTACAAAGTGGTAATAGCTGCGAGAGATTCCCTTAAATTATATTGTTTATGAAATCCAAACCCAGTTTCGGGAAAAATTCCCTAGTAAAGATACAGTATTTAAAATATTGTATAACCATAAATTTAACAGTCGAACTTGGAAATGAATAGAGACATATCAACAGTTGATCCACTCGGATTCGTTCGTCGTGCGGTGACTATTCTCCCGCTAGCAGAGAATAAACGTTCACTATCTGCTGATGACGCAGGGATACACAAAATCCTTCTGGCCACGGTCCTCAGACGAATAAAAGACTTCTACCTTCTCCAATAGTCCAAAATGTCATCTGGATTATTCAAGAAATATTTTAGCAAAGTAATTTTCTAACAATCACGATTACATTCCATGCAGGACGTTTTATTTATTAACTACGAAGGAGATGCGAATTTTATTTTGAAAAAATAGACTAACCTGATTTATCAGAACAATGCAAGTATTTGTCCAACTCATATTTTGGCTCTTCTTCCCTGGCGTCGTCTTGATACCGATCAAATGAGGAAATCTTCTGCCTTTTTCAATAGGAGGGAAATTTTCGGTTCCTGATAAAGTCTCCCGATCGACCATGGTTCGGACCTCCGCGTAAATTTCCTGTTTTTTCCGGGGATTGTCATCCAACACTTTTAGCATCTTGTACCTGAGGAATTTCCCAATTTCATGATTTTATTTTTGTTTTTAAAAATGGAGACCGCAGATTACAGTATCTGCGAACGTTACCTGGGATCCAACAGCAACGCAATATAGTGTATATTTTCTATCTATCTTGTATTTTTCCTCGAAATGGTGAAATAGAAGTTTTGCAGCCGTCTGAACTTCATTGTCAAATACTTCTTTGTCGATCATAATGGAGCTCATATGATCTCTTAATTGGCAACCAAACAAACCACCTTTTGAATTGTAGGTACCTTGTTGGCAGAAAGAGCAGAATAATCTTTAAATGGCTCGAGCAGTGTAATAACTTGGCCCAGTAGTTTTTCATCCAATGAATTCAACTTTGTGAGGTGGTTTCTTTTTTTGAGAATCATTTTGACGTCATCCATACTGATGGCCACAAACTTTAGCATTGTGAAGAGCGAATTCCATCTCACGTTCACATGTTGTTTCAATGAGACCTTGAGTTCTTTGTTCAGTCCTCCTCGTTTAAAATATTTGACCAGACTCTTACAAGTTTTCACCATCTTGTCCAATTTGTTCTTTGTTCAGTCCTCCTCGTTTAAAATATTCGACCAGACTCTTACAAGCTTTCATCATCTTGTCCAATTTCACAAGGCCCAGTTCGTGCAATCTGTCCTGCCCGAAGACAAACTGAACCACAAGGTTTAGGTAATAACAGGAACAGGATAACCAATGGGAGAAAACATTTCTCACGTTCCCATCATTATCTATCACAAAGTATGACTAATTCATTATGTCATCGTAGCATTCTGGGAAAAATCCCTTTAGCACAACTGACACTTGGGAGCGCAATCAACTTTTTTCTTCCGTTTCGGCTCCTGATATTTTTCGCACACACAATGAAGACGACTTCAACTCAAAACGTTCATTAATGAATACTATAGTGACACCAAGATAAGAATTTTGAATCATTTAGTCCTTCCATATATCTAAAGTGTATGCACAAAACCTCAGAAAGTCCAGAGTTGAAACTGTCTAACAATTTTTGTTTTGTTTTATCATATGCTGCGGGAAGATGTGTTCGTTTCAGGGTCGTTCGGTCAGCAAAAATTTTTTCCACACGATGTGGACCATACCTCGCTCCAAGTTGGACAAGGTGTTGGCCAATTTTTCGGAATCCACGATGAGCAACAGTTGAAAACGGTGCTAAGTCTTGAGCCAATCCCTCAGCCACAACTTGGTTAAGGTTTTCGAGTTGTTGTGGAATTGTCCGGAGGAAGCTGGAGGAAGGTGTTTGCTGGCTGGTGGTCGAATCAGATTCTTTCGGCTTGCAGTTACTAGTGTGGTATAGCATTCCGTTTGTACCGTTTGCTATTGAATACAACTCGGCACAGCGGTTGAAAGATGCAAAATCTTTTTGGATACCGTCAAGAAAAACTACTTTAGTCATTCCACACTGCTGATACATCTTTCCTTTCAATATATCCAGTGCGCTCTGGATGTTCTTTAATGAATTTTTACACACTTTGTTTTCCCTCCTTCCTGGTCTCCTTTGCCATTTCACAATTAGTTTTGAAAACTGCTCGGACTTTTAAAAAAACTTCAACGACTTACAAAGACGTAAATTATCCCTTACCGAATGACTCTGAATTGATACTGACCGTTTGAAGTAGGTAGTTGTGTATTTTGTACTAACGTGTACGTATAATATATATTCAGAAAATTATATTATATATAACAAATCCCCAACCCCCTGGTTTTTTGGATTTGGTTTTTGGTCACCACATGTTTATGTGCATTCCAGAATTAAGAAATAATTCTTTAGACAAATGTCTAAATACGTCTCCAGTGAATTGACCATCTTGTACATATACTACATATTATGTCGAAAATTATGCGTAGTATAATACACTACATATAAAGAAAAGGGATCGGAGGGCTCGCGGCATAAGCCGTACAAGAATAGATGGATTATTGAATGTTTGGATAGCAGTCATCCAATAGCTCATGCCTAACTGACAGAAATTATTAAAGTCCCTACATTGTCTTGTTGCTGCACCCACACACATGAATGTATAGTTAACTACATAACATACTACATATTAAGTTCATATTATGAACTATGAGCCCCCTTCTGTGTGAGTTTATGTTTCCCATCCTGCCCCATGGACAACCCGATACTTTTGCCCTTTCCCATCCCGTCCCGGGACGGGATTGGGATGGGATGGGAGATCTTGCCCGTCTCTATGACTTCATAACATTAGTAGAAGTAGTACTTAATGTGTGTATCACATTTTGGAGACCACCCACCCAAGAGCGTGTCACCCCCACAAAATTTTACAATTAATTCCTCACCGGGCTAATTGGGTGTCAAACTTTTCTCCAGAAAAGTTTCTTAGCCATTCTGCAGGTGTGTTAGGGAAAGGTAGAAGTAAAGTCTACTAAAAAAGTGAAATAAATGTGTGCGTGGATTTTTTGAGAAATTTTGAACATATTTTGAGATTGGAATTTGGATAATTTAAAATTTTTTAAATTACATGATTTATAACTATGTCAAGGGTAAAGTAGATTTGGTATGCAAGGCTTCCATCCACTATGGTAATGGTAAAGAAAGGAGGAAGAGAAAAAATGTGGACATAATCAATGGAAGGAAAGGCCTGTATATATTTTTATCTTTCAAAAATTGAAATTCCAGAGGAAATTAAAGGACTCTTCCGCTCCCTTTTTCATTGTATTCTTCTTCTCCCTTCTTTATATCCTATGGTGAATCTATCGTGAAACCCGAGTCCACACTCGTATAAACTTATAAGATGGTATGTTGGTGGTGTACTTATGGAGGAGTTGATTTTTTAAATTTGTTTTTCATCTCACATAATCCTCCACTCACACTCACATACACTCATTCTCTCTCTGCTTCTTCTAATTCTCTTTTAAGACTAAGACTGGTAGAGAGGTTGGAGGATTGGCGGTGTATTAGTGGAGAAAGAGGAAGGGAGACCAAGGCTACGAAGCTAATATTTTGTGTGTGATACATATTGAGTGTGAGTGTGTGTGTGTGTGTGTGCAAAATCTACAGCACCTTGGGACTTTGGTAAAAGCAAAGTTGTTCTTGTTGCAACTTTTCACTGACTCTTTTAACCTTCTTCTTCTTATTGTACATGGTCTACTGACGTGTGTGTGTCTGTATGTACAGATATTATGCTTTGTTGTGTGTGTTGAGGCCCAGACTTTATTGTTTGAATTCAGACTAATTTATCTAATTAAGGCAACTTTCATTTTCATTTATAATTAACTATTCTCTCTTTCTCTCAATACACACACATACACTGTTGTGTTGGCTGGACTTGGACTCAAAATTGTACTCTCCAAAAAGTTTCGCTCTTTTTGAAACATGGTCCCTGTCACACCACAGATGGAAAATTATCACACACACACACACTCTTCATTTCACAAATACGGGGAAAAGCTGTCGAAATACAACTCACCACCGTACCTTTTCAAGTGTGGCTACGTTAGCATTATGCACAAAAATTGTATACTTATAAAATTAACAGTTATTATGTCCCTCACTCTTTTGACCGTTTTATGCCCCATTTAAAGTCATTTCATATTTACTCTTACACTCGTCATCTTAAAAAAAGTTTGGTAGTACACGGGCGTCAATCAATTTTTCTTACATCGCATGAACCAAATTGACATGCCATGCAGCCACACACACTCTCCCTCTCTCTTACACACAGATCTATCAACTGTCTATTCAAGACCAAGGCCAAGATCCTCGCCGATCCAAACAAGATAGGAAGAGACGAGGGAATACACTGTGAAACACGCAACACCTTTCACATTCAAACTCCTTTTTCATCATTCTCTCCCTCTTCCCTCTTCTCAACCTGTTGCAATGTGAAGTCTACTTCAAATTTCATTCGCTATCCCATTTTTACCCCAACTCATCGTCAGAATGAGGGTCATGACTTAACATGGAACTCAAAATCCATGGTTAAGTTTGAGTGTGCAATTATTTTAAAAAATATTATAAGAGCTGTGTCCTAAATTATCAACGGATTGAGTGTTGGATTCTAACAATTTTTATGCTGAGAGTTAGGGTTCTGGTCTTCAGTTGTAAAACAGGATTTAATGACTACTCTACTGACAAGTATGCTCGCACAAGTTTAATGTCTCCCCTTCCAGTAAGCACACGGACAATGAAGGGAAGAGGAGAAGAACATTAAATTTAAATTGGACCTGATTTGTACAAACAATTTGGGGAGATCTTACAGTGTATTAATTGAGCTTTGTGATGAACTACTGTACAATCTCAAAACCTTTACTTACCCCTTTTAATTATGACTGGACCAACAAAAAGTCCTAGTTTATAATTTAGAGGAACATGAGACGGGGAGTAAATTACATTTTTTTCCCTCCACTCTCTCTCTCTCTCTCTCTCTCTAACTCTACCCCCTTATATGTGTATGCTCTGAACACACTCGCTCCTTTTATTTCAACTTAATAGCTTTATGATGGGTGGAGTTGATTTTTTTTTTCAACAAATTTAAATTAGTTCAAATGTGAAGAACCCAGTTATAGAGTTTTTTTTTTTAAAAAAAAAGGTAACAACAACAAGGGCGTCTTTTTTCTGTCCACTCTCCCAATCATCACTCTCACTCTCTTCTCCTCTCCTTTTGTGTGTCGTTGTTGTTGTGCTGTTGCTCTGTTAATTTGAGGAACAGCCCCTCTAAATCCTCAATTTAAATTAATGAAAACTTTTTACACAGCCTGTACAAATCTCCAAAGAGCCACGGCATTGCATACCATACACCATGAGGGTATGTTGGAGATTCCAATTTGGAGTACATTAATTCTACCCGCATGTATTATTTTTGGCTTGAAAACAAATTTAATGAAAAATGGAAGTTAGATAAAGACCACACACACACACAAACAGAGCACTCCACATTGTGAAGGTTTTGAGAGAAAAAAAGTACGACAGGGAAAATGAGAGGGAGAGGATAAAGTAAATAAATTGAAAATGAGTGTATTAGGTTACCTTTAACGGGTGGGAAACTGTCGTGTGGGTTGTGTCTTCCCTCCGATCTTTTTCTCCACTCCCGACACGGCTCGCTTCTTCCTTAGTAAAAGGATCAATCAAAAGTAGTTGTTGTCCCCCTCCTTTTTGTTATCACGCACCATCCAAGCACCACCACTACACACACGACGAATTGAGAGTATCCAAGAAGAGATGAAGGAGGACGAAGAAAGTTTAATATGAAATGGCTTGAGGAAGCTTTGACAGGATAGAAGAGATGCAGATGAAGTGAAAGAAAGAGAGGGTGTGTGTTTCTCTCTCTCCCTTTCTGGGTGTGTATGTGTGTGTACACACTCTAATGTATAGTGGCAATGTTCAAAGTATTTTCTTCACCTCCAAATCTCACCAAAAATACAGTCTTAAGAAAAAATTCACATGGAAAAACCAAGTACTTTGTCAAGACACGAAGAAGTAGGGGGAGACTGGAGGAGGAGGCGATGGAGGAGGAGAGAGTGTGAGCGAACGACTTGTTTGAGTGTGTAGAAAGTGAAAGAAGATTGAATCTTGAGGATTCTGGATAAATTGAAAGAGGTGGGGGAGTAGAAATTCTGCAGTTGACTTTGCTACTACCTCAACTCAACTCTCTTCCCTCTCTGCAAATCTGAGAGAAGAAGAAAGAATTGAGAAAATTTTCCTCACAGAAACGAGAGGAAGAGAGAGAGAGAACAAAAATATTTTTCAAGATTTTTAAAAGCTTCTTCTTTTTCTCCTCCTCCTTCTTCTGATATCACTGTATCTTTGTTCGTGTGTCTGCGTGTGTGTTTGGAGAGGAGGGAACAGCCGCGTGTTTCAAGTCAAGACAGAAAGTGGAAGCTGTGAGAGCAAACTGTGATGTAATGCGTGTGTGTGTGATGGTTTAGTATACTAGTTTTGTGTGTGTACTTGTCTGTTTGTGTGTGTGTGTGTTGTCGTCGGACTGAAAGTGAGATGAAAATGATGATGATGTTCCCGTGTGAACAACCAATTTTTAACTAGAAAGTGAGAGTGAGTGCGTATACATGTGAGAGGAGATTGTGTGTGTGCGTATGTATTTGTTGTTGAATGAAGTGTGAGAGGAGAGAAAGAGAGAGAGAGGGAAAAAGGAAAGAGGCGATGCGATGGCCGTCAAGTTGAATAGGATGTGAAATCGACTGGAGGAGACTCGGAAGTTGGCCCAAGCTCCAAGTTTCAACGGTGTAAAGAGAAGGGGGACTGAAGTTGCTCTTAGAGTGTGTGTGTGTGTGTGTGAAGAGAGTGTGTGTGTCTGCTGTTATTCTGTACGGTGCTGGGCTGGCTTCCTCTGATGTACTGGAGAATGGAGAGTTGAAGAGAGAGAGAAAGAGGTGGAGGTGATGGGGCCACGCTGGAAAAAGCAGACATACTACAAAGATTTTTCGTGACTGGAGAAACTGGAGAAGGGAAAAGACAGAGAGACTGCGCCTCCCCAAAAATTCTTTGCATCTGCCATAATACTCTCTTTCCCTTCTCTCTCTCTCTCTCTCTCTTAGCCCTTTCTCTCTGTCATCTCATCTTCCTTTCGCTATCTTTTTTTTGTGCCTCTTTTCCCCCAACACTTGACATCCTCCCATCACTTTACTTTTGCTTGTGGAACCGTCAAATACCTCATTTCATGCTTTTCCTCTCTATTTTCCCTTTTCCTTCTTGTCTTCTCCAAATTTTCCTCAATCCCTTTATTTTTTCCTTCTATACAATATATAATAAACACACGCACACACATGTATATCTGTAGTCCCATTACTTGAGCCTGAAATTGTGTTTTTTGTATAACCAGATAGACAGTCAAGATCCCAAAAAAAGTCTTCACAATTCCAATAGCCGATGGATGTTCCTGGGCCCACACACTACACACACACATACACACACACACACACAAGGGTCTTTCGAATACATTATTCATTGGGATTATATCCGTCTCTGTTGTATGTGTGTGTTTCCTCCTCCTTGCTCCCTTCTTCTTCAATTCTGGCTTTACCTTGTCCATGTTCTCTGAACAGAATACTTATTACATTTAAACTGTACCTTTCTTCTTCTCCTTCTTCGCCTCCTCCTCCTCCAAATTTAATCATTTGAGAATACATGAAAGGACGGGGCATTGTACACTTTGTGCGTGGAATGAGTTCTAAAATACGTCAATTCCACTTGATCGCAGCGTATTGACAAAGCATCAAACTCTGGGCTATGAGAGTTACAGTGCATTTGGAACGGGGACTCATTTTCATTGGATGAAAGGGTGGAGGAGGAGGAAAAAAAGAAGACTGAGGAATGAAAGTTAACGTCAAAATGTGTTTTTTGAAATGGCGTTGAGATTGACTCTCTCTCTCTCTCTCTCGTCCATTTTTTACTTGTGTGGTCATTTATCTTTCTGGATATGGTAGGATGTACACAGTAGAGTGGTAATAATACTAGTAAGACAAGATGATTTTGTAGCTCATAGGTCTATTTAAAGGTTATCTGTCCGAGAGCGGTTTGTCAAATAATTTTTTATCCTCCCCCATTTAGACCATCTCTCTTTCTCCCTCTCTCTCGCTCTCTCTGTCCAAACAGCAAAAGGTCAAACGACATACAAATCATTCCCTGTTGTACCTGATGGCTGACCCATGACATGTTAAATCTTACGCCTAATTAAAATCAAGTATCAAAAAAATTACAAGTTGCTCCTCTACGCAATACTACACATATATGAATAGAATTAAGAGAGAGAGGGAAAAACGTCATGGCAAAGACCTAATCAGAAAAAAAGAAAACAAGATGATGATGGAAGAGTATTCAAAAGTAGCTTGTAAATTGTCAATAGTGTCCTGTGTGTGTCCGTGTTGTTGTCAACTGGAGATTTATAATGTGGATGTTGGATGTGTAAATGTGAGATGTAAATATGGGAATATTTTTTAACATGACTGAATTTCCGTGTGTCAAGCATCATGAAGACATTTGTACAAAACGTCAAATCGATCCACTTTTTATTTATAAACTTCCGTCCACAGACAGACAGAGAAAGGAAGAGAGAGAGAAGAAGAGATTTCACATCAATTTACTTCTCCTTGACTAAAGATGCACAATGTTGTAATCAATTATTTTATAATATACTTCATCGTTGTGGAAATGACGATGCTGGTCTTCCTCTGTGTGTGTCAAAGACTGGAGTGTCAGTATATAAATCTTATTCAAGCCTACAATACATACAGTTTAAAGTATAAATGGGCAATAAATATATTGTCTAATTGAAATTCCATTGGACTTTGCAAGATTCTCCCTTTTCTCCCTTTCCGCCACTACACCAGCATATCAGCCACTCGGCATTTTAGAATAAATTGGTTTTGTGTTTGAAAACGTTTTCGGAGAAGGGAAGGGAGGGTCCCGACCTCGTCTTCTTGTGTTGTTCCATTATCATGTCTCTCAATTCCTATTCTGATGAGGATTCTTTGGCCTGTGTTGTGAACTGTCTAATGATACACACATACTAGTACATATTTGTGTGTATTGTTGAGAGATAGGGAGGAGCAAGTAGGTTATGAATCTCATTCAAATTGTATAATTTAAGTTGGTATTACTCCTCACTGCGTGTGTAGTGTACACCGAGAGATTGAGAAAACCACACCGACCTACACAGTACACAGTCAGCTTCTCATTTCACATTCCTTCAACGAAAATAAATGTAAAGCTTCTGTGTGTGTGTGTGTACTGTACAGTTAACAAAATCGGACTATGACTGGTGCTGGAGAGAGAGTTTAATGTGTGTACACATATAGAAGTGTACGACTACCTAAATTATAATTTATGCTAAAGACTAAAGCAGGAGAAAGACAAGTTGATGATGGTGGTCATTGTTTGTGTGTGTGTGTGTGTTGGGAGAGGGATGGACTCTGACACACACAAGTACACAGCTCATTACTAGTATGTACTATTTTATTTATTATTGTTAGACACGGGGTTTGTCCTGTGAGGGAGGGAGAGAGAGCGTGTGTGTCAGAATATGAACACACATGGAGTAATAGAGTCATCAACTGTGTAGCTTGAGGTTTTATAATGTGATCGTGTACTCTGTGTCTGTGTGTACTGGATGGACAAATCGTTTTGTCTCCCAGATTTCATGGGGTTGTATACACATATATATGTGTGTGTGATAGAAGAATTGCTCTGGTCAAACCAAGAGTGTCACATGGCTCCTACAACACAGAGTGTGTGTGTTGTGAGCAGTCACCCATCCAGTCAGCTTTAGAACTGTGTACATTATGAATGTACATGTTGTGTAGTTGAATGTGTGGTTGTCGTCCATAATGTAATACACAGACAGTGTGTATGTATCATGTGTGTATGGAGATATAGTCTTTTGGTCAAGAGTCCACCACCATTCACAATAAGCCATCCTGGCAATTGACCTCGATGGATTTTTTCCTTATTATAGTATTATTTATGACCAATCTAATTCAATGACAATCATTTTGCTCGTCTTGCAACAAGCAGACAAAAAATGTTGGGAGTCAATCCATCAGATCATCATTTCAAAGGGACCACCATCATCTCCGATACAAGTATGTATTTAGTTTGTGCTAGTGTGTGTGTGTGTGTGGAGGAGAATAATATTCACATGTATATCGTTTAGATATTAGAGACAAAAACAGAGAGAGAGAGAACGGAACTTCCAGAGTGTGAAACATTAATATTAAGCTTTTAGGCTGCCACCCTCTCTGATCATTGTAACTTTTTTTGACCATCATGTGTATAGTCTAACCTCTAACATTAACACACACACACAAGTCTCATCCTTAACTGTTCATTGTACTGTGTGTGATAAGTCCATTGTGGACTATCTGAACTTCATTTACTGCCTTGTATAATTTTAGTGGTTTCTGGTACTCAAATTTTTCGTCTAGTCGACACAATGTAAGGATGACACACACACATGCTGCGTACTGTCTGTGTGTCAAGCGGAATTCTGGCCTAATAATAAATCAACCAACCAAATTTAAAGCGAACTGAATCATGAAATGACTCTTAAGTAATTTACGGCGAAAGCTTCCTTTCTCACATTTCCAATCCGGATAAAATGAACATCATTTTCATTTTCATTGGAGGGGGAGGGAGTTGCTTTCATATATATGAAAATATAAAGATTTTGAGAAAAAAACATATTTTTCCTATTTTGTACAAATTGGATTCCAGTATTTAATGTGGTGTTCGTACAGTTGCGGAATTAGAACTGAACACATGAGTACTCGTTTGAAAAATGTTACAGATTGTTTTTTTTGTCATTAATTTTGATTTCATGAACTTTTAATGAGCTGATTACGCATTTGTGGAGAAAAATGAATGGATAAAAAAATTTTATGGTCGTCTGTCTCAGATAAAATATTTTAATAGTTATTCACATAAAGATTTCCCAAATGACAGGAGCTGGAGCCATTTGATTAGAAGAAAAAATGTTGGTGTTGTGATCCAGTGACATCAGCAGAAAAAATTTTAGTAAGTACTCATATTATGAGGGCAGTGTTCTGTTTTTAAAAGAAAATGACTGGATTTTTATACAATTTTGATGAAGGAAATGGTGTAATGACAAAAATAGAACAACTTTTGGCCTGATTGTGGCACATCCATTCAATTGCTGTCTATTTTTGCATATCTCCCGAATTTTAATTCAATCCCAGGCTTAAACTGCAACAGTATTGTAAAATGGGAATGGAAAAACGATTTTTTTGTAGCCATATGTAGCAACGGGATACGGAGTACCCTTCAAGTGTAAATCTGTCCCTTGTAACAATTTTTTCGTTTTATTTTTGCAAAATTTTTGGCCAAAAGATTGACCTCACGGATTGCTAGACAGTCTCTCTTCAATCACGGTTCAACCCACAAACGGCGTTTCATACCCTCAATCATGTTTTTCTCAAGGATTAACAACAATGACAATAGTGTTCAATCTACTGACTGAGCATTTTTATTAATAGTAAATTTCTACGTTTGAAATTCAGAAAATTTTGTCATTGTTATTAATAAACGTTGCTCTTTGTCACTCTTTGTCATTGCTCTCCAGTTTCTATGCATTGTGGCTCGAATTTTTCAAAGGCCAGAAGGGAGGAAAAATAATTTATTCGCCGTCGACTATTTATTTAATTGTTGTCGTCTTTTCTTGTATCTAACATATACTTTTTAGTAGCGGAAACACTAGTTTACTAATTTATCTTGATGGGTACTCAAAATAAGGTGAGTTTCACATAGTATTTCACTCTGAATAGTCATATCATAAAATTGATCTGTTTTGACATATTACATAGTAATATGAACAACTAATGAGGTACAATTTTTGTATTTTTACATAAGGATAAGGCAAAGGGTCGTGTTGCTTTTATACACCCTGACCTTGGTCTCGGAGGGGCTGAACGACTGATTGTTGATGCTGCAGCAGGATTGAAACAAGAAGGTTATAATGTGACCATATTTACCGGATATCACGATCCCAATCATGCATTTCCAGGTATTTTCCTGTTTTTAGCTTTTATTTGTTTTTTATCCATATCAAAATATGAATTTAATAATTTATTTGACAAAATTTTAAAATATTTTCATTCTTTGCAGAAACTACAAATGGATTACTCAACGTAAGATATCTGTCATTTATATGTTTTTCAACAATTTTAATTAACATATTCTCTCAGTCAATCATTATGCTTGGTCAATTTGTTTAGGTTGTTCCAGTTGGTCGATGGATTCCACGTACCATATTTGGAAAATGTGTTGCTCTCATGTCTTACATCAAAATGGTCTATGCGGCATTTTACATTCACATGTTCAGTCGTTTTTCTCCTGATGTAATTGTCTGTGATCAGGTATTTATTTCATATTAATGTAATCTTTACTATGATTTAAAATAAAATACAGAATCAAAAGTAAATGTTTGACATTGATTGACAGGTGTCTGCATGTATCCCAGTTCTGAAACTGCCTCGTATTTTTTGGTCCTATCCACAAGTTTTATTTTATTGTCATTATCCTGATCAACTTTTGACGACTAGACAAACATTCCTCAAAGCGCTTTACCGAAAACCAATCGACTATGTTGAAGAAATTACCACTGGATGGGCTGACAAAGTTGTTGTCAACAGTTTATTTACTCGTAAGAGTTTATTTTAAACAACATTGATATTTAATATTAATCTCAATTATTTTACTAAACTTGTATTTTATTTACCTTTTACCCTTAGGGAGTGTGTTTGCCAACACCTTTCATAGACTTAAAATCACTCCAGATGTTCTGTATCCATCGATTAACTCGAATTTGTTCGACCAAGTTCTTCAGGGCGATGCTGCAAGAGATGAATCAATAATACCAAAAGGGAAAAAGTATTTTGTGTCACTAAATCGGTTTGAGCCAAAGAAAAATATAGCATTGGCAATTCGAGCAATGAGTAAGCAACAGTAAATTTTCATTCATTCATTCATTGTAACTTACAGATAGATTTTATTCAAGTAACTTTTGTAATGTGTTTAAATATAGAAAAACTCAAATCTTGTCTAACTGGAACACCACATTGGGACACTGTGCACTTGGTTGTTGCTGGCGGTTACGATCCACGTTTGGAGTCTAGTGTGAAATATCTCGAAGAACTTAAGGCTATCGTGGAGAGGGAGAATTTACAAGATCATATCAAATTTGTCCTCTCACCTAAAGATGCTGACAAAATACATCTACTTGCTGGGTGTGTTGCTCTGGTTTACACACCATCAGAAGAACATTTTGGCATCGTCCCTCTCGAGGTATTTATTTAAATCAATCTTTTGGGACATTTGAGTTGTTATAATTCAAATCTTAAAATTGTACGTGTTGTAAACACGTTTTTTTGTCCTCAAATTTTTAGGCAATGTACTTGGGGAAACCTGTGATTGCAGTTGACTCGGGTGGTCCAAGAGAGACAATTGTAGAGTCAAAAACAGGATTTTTGTGTCCTTCAATTGATAGTCATTTTGGAGTGGCAATGGCTCGCCTGGTGACTAATAATAATGATCTGGCAAAAACATTAGGAGAGAATGGAAAGGCTCGGTTCAACTCACATTTCTCCTTCAAAGCATTTTCCAAATCTTGGGATTCCCTCGTCAAGGAACTGGTTCACAGTTCTCATGGAGTGAAAGCGACCGGAAATGGGCATAAACACAAAGATTAAGAACAACAAGACACTCTCTCTCTTAAATAATCTACTTTCCTATATGTAAAGTAAGGACAAATCTAGCTCAGCAAAATTTGTCCATCACCACCAGGAATAATAATTCAGCTTAATAGTTGTGATTGACTAACCAACTAAACTAAAAAGTATGAAACACGAATAATGTAGTTTAAAAACACCCTGGTGGTTAAAACAAATTGTGTTCTTAAACTCGTAAATTTTTTTTTTGATTCTAGTAATTCAATGAATGCAGAAGGGATTTTAGAAACAATCAAATCCACTATAGTTTGTAGGCTATCTAAAAAAGAAAGAATTAAGGAGTGTATTATAATAAAATGTATTGTATAATGTGTTAAACGTGGAATCTCATATGTACGTAATAATGATAGTTCCTTACACCCCCGTACTTGCCTGTATATTTGTATCAGTTTACACTGTCAATCCAAGTTTGAAAGATTTAAAAAATAGAAAGACTATTGCACTGTGGCAATGATGCAGCAATATGTATCAACGGAGGCATTACTATAGATTTTTAGATTAATTTTTGAGATTGGCTATTGTTTTGGGTGTTTAAACCAGTGACTAGTTGTATAATAATTATTAGATTTGGTCATCGAAAACTTCAGAAATGCTCGTTTTTTAATGTATCACATTAGCCAACTGGGGCATTTACAAAATACTACTCCATTTAATAATAATATGATAAAATATTGATGGTACACATGGACTGTATATCTTTAAGTCAAGGAAATATGTACGTACCGAACATCAGCTCATTAAGTTTAAATAGAATAGGATTAGTCGAACTATTAGACTTTTACGAATATGAAAGGTGAAAAAAAACAAATTACTTATACTGTGAAACTATTTCATTCCAAAGGTCATGTTCTCTCTTCAACCCTGGTGTACAAGTGATTCAAACTTACCATTATAAATATTCGCAATACCTTCACGTTCTCAGTCACAGCAACCATTTTTAATATATTTTTTTCTCCCACGAATTGTATGTATTGGCAATTGCTTTACTGCTGTGACATGTATTGAACGACTTGTAAATGAAGAGTGTGTAAAAAATGAGAGAGACAGGAAGAGCGTCTGGTGAATGTTTCAGTAATAATGAGAGAGAGAGAGAATGACGAAGAGTACTGTTTAATTTCAATATGAGTACCTTTTTAACTTGTATATTATTTTAATATTTTAATGTTCTCGCCTCGAAAGATGTATACTACAACCTACGTAGATTCTTGTACTATTTTAAATCATTAACTTATTATCAATATTTATGGCTAATGTACCTTCTCATGTTATATGTTTGTGTAAGGAATTTGATGAAGATTATGATGTATGTAGTGAGCATGCAAGTTCAATTTAAACGTTGCAACTTTGTGATAATAATTGAAATTGAAATTATTTTATTTTATCATTCATGTGCTTTTATGGGAAAATAAACTAAATTGGAAAAATTATATTGTGAAATTGTGCTTTCCTTCTCATTGGTACACTTACTTATTAGTAGGACAGAGGTCTTTGCCATTGAATATTTCGCACAAAATTGCATGTTCATGCAGCCCCAGCACTCCACCGTTGTTGAATCCAAAGTTTTCTTGGAAAAAATCATTCCATTCGCCTAAGGAATTATTTCAAAAATAAGGATGGTAGCTTTATGATGTCTTTCACCAACCAATGTAGCCAGTTACATGCAAAATTCATTTTTTGCACTGATGATTATGATATGAGTGAGAGAGGATACTGCCGGCCAAAAATCAAAAAATTTTCAAAAGGAACAAAACTGAAATTGAATGTGTTGTTCAATGCAAAGCAAGTGATCATGATGGTCCCACAAATGTTATATGTTTGGAATCCCAAAAGTTGGGATCGAGAACATGAAAATGCTGTGATCGTAATGTTGATTCCAACTCCCAATTTTTATTCGGTTGGTAGAACTCACCACAGTATGTATAGTATGTTAGTATGTTTTATACAAGACACAGTATATATTATATGGATCACTTTTAAATACAACACAAATCATTTAGACATTTCGTAAAATTTCCCTACAGCTGTCATAGGAAACTCAATTAAATTAATTGCGATCTCTCATCGGGTGCCATCACTCCCTTGCAAATGATATTCATATATAAAACTCCAAGGCTGAAAATCAATGATGAAAGTTCACTCTCTCTCTTTGACAAAGTCTAAGATTATTGTTTGTATCATATATTCAAGACTCATCATATTATATTCCTCCTTCATGTACATAATTTACTTACGCTAATTATGTATGGCATCAAATTTATTCACAGGATAATCATGACAATTTGGTATGTATGTATGTAGGTATATATATATATATATATATATGCAGGTAGGTAAAATTCACAGTACATGTAGCATCATATGTATGTGTATGCACATTTTTCATGAGTACACCTTTTTAATTCAAATTCAGGTTATATGTATATATATATATATCGTTGAAATCATAATGTTATATTTATACATAATAACGGTACACGTATTATAATAACAATTGAACAACTTTCAATTAAAACAGAAAAAAAACAACAACATAGGAGCTTGGGTTATTTTCTCTCATTAAATTCACGACCAACTTTCTCCTTATACATTAAGTTATATAACACATTTTGCAGCAAAAAGAAATTATGATACGCGGGTCTCTAAAATACGTGTATTTATAAGTTGTAATTTACAACAGTATTATTATGTTTTTTGTATATAATATATTGTGTTTGTATGGACACACAAACTGTGCTCGTCACTGCTTTTAAAAATAAATAATGCAAACTGAAATCCGAATAATAATAATTATTATTATCATAGTCATTTGCTTTGCACAAAAACTCATCGTCGTCAAATATATTATTATGTAATATTGTATGAGCTTGAGATTAATCAAACAAAACGATGATTGACGAGAATTCTTCTTAATTTTGAATGGAAATTTAACAATAATAATAATACCAGTAGCCTAGATTTATACATAACTTACTACACTATACTTTTTGTATCCTATAACAATACATCTCTCTAGATATATGTACTCTTTTGAATAATGACAAGGAAGGCAGGCAAACAAGCAATTTTGGTACCGTCGAGATTAATAGTAACTTTACTGGGGCAATTAAGGCAGATGGGTGAACTCACCTGTCTTAATTGCCCCAGTAAAGCTTCTAGTAATCTCGACGGCACATAGGAACACTTTATGTTGAAAAACATTCAACTCCTAATTTACTTATATTGCCTTGATTAAATTTTATAAATCTTCGCTTTCTCTCTCTCTCTCTTACATTTTTTTCTGCTATGTTGATCAAGTCTGTTTAATTTTTTGTCTCGTTAAAATGGTAACAACATCGTAACATTATTGATATATATATATATATAACAGTTTATGCTCTGATCCATGGATGTCTTCCTGTATTTTCTTTTTTTTAAATATTTAATAAAATGAGAGCGGAATGAGAGTCGGTGCTACCATCGACAACTTAATTATTATTAGATTTATTTGTAATAGCTATAATATATATTTTCCATTCTTTTTTTTCATATTTTTCAATATTAAAGTCTTCTGTTGCTCCGCACTTCGATATCGAAATACACACCTTCTATAGAAATATCCCTATTTTTATAAATTTTTTTGTTTTCCCTTAACTCCACATAATATTTGGTACAATGAACAAGTTCACTGTAATTCCTTTTTTATGTCATCAATCATCATAATTAACATATTTTCCCCTGTTTCATAATATTTTTTAATATAATATGTCCGCATCATCATCCTGAAGATATTGAGAATTGGCAGGAGGAGGAAAATTTAATAATAGACGAGCAACAATAGGAAAACAAGAAGACGATTTGATGATGACTATGTGTGTTGTTGCTGCACTTTATTTTATAATTTTGTGTGTGTGTTTGAATAATCTTAACAATAATAATAATGTGGTCAATGGTAGACATCGTCGCCCATGTCGACGCCACACACGCCCAAATCCAGACACACTGTCAGTCACACATTCTAATATCCGCGACGTCTTTCGAAAGTTTTCAATTTTATGTAGATAACCTGCTCATTTTTTTTCTTATAGGCAGGTACTACTATAGATAACTTTATGTAAGATAAATGAATAAATAGATAGTGGGTAATAAGGGGCTGTCGGTTCCGTGTTTTTTGTTGTATATATACATATAATATATAAGGGGTTCTTTCCAATCTCTCCGAGTTCTTTCATGTCGGTCTCACATAAACAGTCAGACAGAATGATATTAGGTATTATTGTTATATAATATATATAGAAAAAAACAACAAAAAAGATGAATTAAAACAAGTAAAGTACAATGATACTGATATATCATTATTATACGAATAATAGTAGTAAATTTTATTGATGCACATTCAGACAGTTTGACTTGTTGTTTTTTTTGTTAATTATTGTGAACTCTGACATTGGGGATAAAATATAGATAGAGACGATTATTTTTAGCAAAGGTTTTCTTTTCATCCCCAATGTGAGAGTTGGTTCAATAACAATATTTTAAATATAGGATGTAAGTATCGTATTATTATAATATCGTAATGCTATAATGGCATGAGAAGAGCGTCGCAACTCGTATATACTCTTTTAAATTATTGTAAATAGAATTATACAAGTTACGACGACTGTTGCTTTCCCCCCTAGATTTTGATTATGATGATCGTTACTTAAATAGAAGAATAAAAGACTATCACACTCCCAATACTTATATATATATGTATATATCATAATGGATCGATCACAAACATCGCAGTCATACAGACAAGCTCGAATCTAAAAAGGGAAAAAATTTTCTCAGTTTTTTTCTCCAAAATGGTACATGATGCATGTAGACAAATAATACACTATATATTTATTTGTCTCCCAATTCGTATGCAAAATCTGTACTTGTTGAGGGAACACGGTTGTTTTAAATATTTATTTTATATATCAATTAATTAGTATATATTTTAGTTAGTTTGACTCATTTTGTTTTTTTAGTTTGTTGGTGGGAAATCCTATCCTTCACCTCTTCTTTTTAGCGTCAGATTCATTGCTCATTCTGTCTACAGACTATTGTGTTTATAAATCTATATCATATAAAGATATACCTAGATTATTATTATTTTATTATTATTCTACGAACTTATCTTAGTAACCATTAATCATATTGTTATTTTTTCATTAAATTAAAACATAATATGACACATACACACACACATTCTACAATGTATATCAGGAATGCAATCCCGGTTAAAATGTTAGTTATACATTTTCACAAGGCGGAGGAGTAGGAGGACATGAGATATTGTGATGCTAACAGTTGAGTATAGAGCCGTTGTTACACTCGTTAAAAATATTGTACGTATCGTAATAATGGTAGAGAAGGACAGGGGGAGCGTATATACTTACACATATATATATATATTTGTCCATTCAAACGAGATTGACTAAATGTTTGTGCGAGATGTGTGTGTGTCTACAAAAGAATAAAAAAAAATTTATGTAGAGTGACTTCACACACACAGACGCGAAGCGAGATGGTAATTGTCAAGAATAAAAAGAGTCAGTTTGTCGGGATATATATGCCGGGACCAAAAACCCCGGGATTGCACTCCCATGTAATACTTTGACACCTGTGCTAACCACCCACCTGACCTACCTACATACATACAAACAAACATACACACACCCATGCTTACAAATGTACTTCACACCTACATTCACATGTACACTGTTCATATCGTCATTAGTACACACAATGTATATTTACATTTGTATATATATTATATATATTCATTCATTTGTACATGTATACGTGTTGTAGGTGACACAAGAACAAAGTCACAGACAGTCATACGAGTGAACCTTACGGACAAAATATCGACTCACATTAATTTAGGTAATTGCTACAAGTTCAAGCGACGACTCCTTGTTTTAGAAATCGGCAAATTCCTTCGCACACCTTTCCGTTGATGAGATACGCAACACCTCCTCTTCATAATCGTCAAAATTGCTGGTATCACCAGAACCTTTACACTTTGGTATGAATGGAGCTTCAACCTATTATAGGAACATAGTAAAAAAACAATGTATCAAAATTAGTTGTCATGAAATATCTAGTCACAAGACAATAAAGTTACTCATAGCAGTTAAAACCCAGACTAACTTTCAAAACATGAAAAGGACATCACACAAACAGGATTATAGAGAGTAATATATATACATAATATGTACAAAACCAATGTTGACTCAATTTTTTTCGAGCCTTTGTCGTACAACGTAATAATTTTAAGCACCCTTTAATAAAGAAAACATTTAAAAGTGATTTTGCCCCGCAAGCTAAGTTACTGTGAACTCTTATTATAACATAATAACAGTAAAAAATGTTCTATATTACTCTTTGAAACAATAAGAAAAAAAACTGTTATCACACCCAATGATGATTTGAAAATTAATCTTAAATTTAAATAGGTTTTAAACCACATGTACAAGACCTCTTAATTCTTTAGTTGCTTATGTGTGTATTCACCCAAAAAATAACATTATTCTTGAAGTCACATTCAAGTAAATATATACACATTATATATATATATATATATTCACAAATTATTGAACAAACATTGCACCCTCTAACACACGATACAGTAAGTTCATGAAGCAAATTTGACGAATTTTCGAATTTCATCAATCCCAGTAAAGACATTATGTTTTCCGTTAAAAATAATTACTGAATTACGTAAACATGTAAAAAAAGGAATAATCACATTGCATGTATTATTAGTTTGAAAATATATAGACTGTATATATGATACATGCGAGAAAGCATAATAAAAAAAAGTTCCCCCGGAATAAAAGTCCAAGTACCAGTGGTATCAAAACGACAGATTTTTAGACATGCAACTAGAAATCTTCAAAAAAATTTTCGTAAGGGTCATCCACACTCGAAAAGTTAAAGATTGTTCTATCTTCAGGTATTGGCTCAAAGTATCGAGTGTCTCCTGGTCCATATACTCTCGGTTTCATAGGAGCTTGTTCCTTGAGACATTGATTACAATTACACCAAATCTTTAATTACTAGTTTTTTGTGTTCAAAAAACAAACAAAAAAACTAACGCATCTCAAAAAACTTAATTCTTCACTCTTCTCACTGTACTTGATTAACAATAAAATTAAGACAAATAACAACAATAAGACCTGTTGGTCTTGTTTTGTGCTCGTGCTTAAATAATACTAGCATCTCTATTTACACACATCAATGATTTAGAATATTTGAAATATTCTGTTGAGGTTCTAGCGTAGGTTCATACCGTCGATAATAAAATAATGGATTCAAAAGGTTTTCAAACATTCAATTCAAGATGTATATAACTACAACAATAAATTGGATGTCGAAAAAATAGATTAATATATATACCTTCTTCTGGAAAATAGCTATCCAGTCTGTCGTTGCGAACCACTTGTGGCTTTTGATATCATTTACTCCATTCTTCAAATTTCCGTATCTAATGTGGAAATAAAAGTAGACTACGTTAGAGGTGTACGTTTTGTAATAAAATGCGAAAGCGTGAAAACGTTTTGCAAACCGAGACAGGAAAAATCTCGGTTCTAATTAAAACTACTTACCGTTTTGTTAAGTCCACCTGATTTAAATAAAAGAACAAATTATTAAATCTTATTCATAATTATACAAAACGAAAATTAGTAGTATACGATATTTAAGAAAGGTGACTCGTACCTGAAGAAGGTTCCTGTTACAGAGATGATGGACAAGGTATACATTATTAAACATTCAAATATCAAGTTGTTCTTCTACTATTGTTATTACTATAACATTTGGCAATCATTTTCTAATTTTATATATTTGTTACATAAATAAGTAGTTTGACATTTTGCGTCTTTTCCTTACCTGAGGAGGTCTTTCAGGTCGTTGGAGAAATGCGAGGGGAAGCGGACTTTCCCAGATACGATTTTTTCGTAAATCTGAATTGGTTGGTCCGCAAAAAAGGGTGGATAGCCTGCAGCCATTTCGAACACAAGAACTCCTAGGGCCCACCAATCCACTGCTTTATTGTATCCTTTTGATAGAATAATTTCTGGAGCTGTAACGTCAAGAAAAAGTAATTATTAATAAACAATGTTATAATAGAAATACATTATCACAATAACACCTAGTAAATTGTGAAATTAAAATAATTATGGCAATTAGTATTCAGGAGAAAGAAACTTGCCTAGATATTCTGGAGTTCCACACAAAGTCCAAGTTCGACCTTTGACACGCTTAGCGAATCCAAAATCCGTTACTTTTATATAGCCCTGGCTATCAATCAGTAGGTTTTCCGGCTAAAATTTATTACAAAAATTCATTATTTTAGTATGAATCATGGATGGAGAAAAATCATGTCATGCATTATTTCTCAAAAACAAGTTTAGACTTATTTTTCACTTGTGTAAAAAATATTTATAGATTATACCTTCAAATCCCGGTAGATTAAATCGAGGTAATGAAGGTACTCAAACACCAACACAATTTGAGCCGCATAAAATCGCGACTGTAAAAGAAAAAAAATTGCATCTAATGAGTATACATGTCGATCTATTTCAAATCAACATTTGTAGGTTACGATAAATGATTTTTTAAAGTTACTACATCGTATTATTTTTACATAAAATTATTTTCAAGAGAGGAAAGAGACAAAATGTTTGTACGGCTATACTTACGTGAGGCTCACTAAAACGACCAGTTTTTCTCAAATGGGAAAACATTTCTCCACCGGGAATATACTCAAGAACCATATAAAGATTGGAATTGTCTTTAAAATGATACTTAAGCGTAACTAGAAATGGGAAATTTATGGCATGGAGAATTTTCTTTTCGTTTAACGTGTGCTCTACTTGTTTTAACTTGACAACCTTCTGCTTGTCCAGGATTTTCATTGCATAAAAATCTTTAGCTGAAAAAAAGATAATGAAATGTTTACATTTAAAATAAGTAAAAAATTTGATTGTTTGTTTCTTCTTTTTCAAAAAAAGAATCTTTGTTTACCTGACTTATGTTGGACAAGCATAACTCGTCCAAATGACCCTGTACCGAGTGTTTTTAGCCGGTCGAAGTCGTCCAAAGTTGCCGCACTCTGGATAATCAAATCAAATCATTATTATTAAGAGAATGAATTAATTAAGAGAAAGTGTCAAAATTAATTTTTAAAGGTAATTGATATTGTCAATTGAGAGTTATCAAGGGATTGAACGAGCAAAGGCAAATCTAAGACAGTCAGATCAATTCAGATGTGTCAACGCTTTCGTTCAAACAAACAATTTTTTAATACATGGTCACCAAATACAAGCTTATTGAATTTGACGTGGGTACAACTTTACATACTCTCTGACTTGTTCTTTTTTATAGCAAGTCTAATTTCATATGAAATAGGCTAGGTTAAAAAGGAAATTATCTGTAAATTAATTATTACTAATCATAATTAATATATTAAGTAAATATTGTATATAAATTATATCTAACCGGTTGCGGATTCCGCCATTTCTCTTCAAACTCCTCCTTGGCCTTCTCCAACCACTCACGTACTGAAATAGAAAATAATAATACGCGTAACCCAGTTAGAAAAACTTGTGCCCGTAATAAACACCGAATGACGACTATGAGGCTTATTTATAGCTTATTTATAGACGCGAAATCATCGACACACACACACTCACTGTAATAGCGAGTCTCTCTATATTATTTAATATAAAAGACGACCTGGCTTTTCATCGAAAATATAATATTATGGTCAAAAAATCTTTCAAAAACACTCGACACTTTGAATATCCGTAAATAAGGAAGGATGGTTAAAAATTGAATGGTCAATTTGTACATGACAGTTCAAGCAACAGAATTAATAATAACCAATTTCTCTGAAATTAAATAGTAATTAAATTAATAGTTCGTCTTTATCCTGTATAAGGGTACCTACATCGTGTAATATTTTTTTTGCATTTTGATTGTTACGGCCGCAAATTGTTATATTGAGAATTACTCTTTCGCATAGTACAAACTAAAAGTGTACGCAGAATATTTCTAAAGAAAAAGAAGATGTGAACATTATTTCTCCATCCCTAAATAAATTGCTATTTAAAATTTAGTGTATGTTTTATTTTTACCCTTTCCTCCCTATATAAGTGAGTATATATTTATAGTAAGACTTATTCAATCAAAACACACACACACAAATTGACAATCCTACGAGTCAATAATGTAAACTGTAGAAGAATATAAAAATAAATTTTTTTTGAAGAATCCAAAGGTTCGAATTGTTCAAAAACATTTGAGTATCAAAAATGACGATATTTGAATTTGCAATTTTGCATTCAGCAAAGATTAGCAAAAATACAATGAAATAGAGTCCTAGTGTAATTAATTTTACCATTCTCGGCCGGGTCACCCTTCTTGGTCGCTGCATTTCCCATATTTTTTAATGACAACACACACACTGAGCACCCGTCTCCCCTTTTCAAAAACACAAATAATACACTCAAAACAGACTTTATTTTGCACCCAGTTTCCAAAACAGTGGAGAATCTCCACTCACTGGAGATGGCCGACCCGAAAATCGATGGAAGTTTCGTTCAGCAAGCCAACGCTGCCATATCTCCTCACAACTCTCTCTCTCTCTTCACAACTCTCTTTCGAATGCTTCTGCCGATTAAACAGCCAGAGGCCACCGTAGTGGCTGTGCCATATATCTAGACCCGCTTATACTCCTCTCTTTTTTATATATATAGTACGGACCTTTTTCTATCATTTTTATTGGAATTAAAACTGGTCGTAGTACTGAACAACTTGTGTTTTCATTCCCATCATCATATCATGAGATGATAAGGTAAAACCTTGTAGTAACAAATTCCTCCTCTTCTCTCTCTTGTACCAAATTTCTTCTCACCTACACACACAGACAACTTTTTTCTCTCTGTCTATCTCTTGTTGCAAATTTTGTGTAAAAAATTACCGCAATGAAATCTCTGCTTTCTCTGTACTTAAACCATGTCCAACTTTTCCCTTTGACTAATCCACTATTGTACATAAGTAGTGGTCTTCAAAGACTCTATTATTAAGTTCACATCCATCGGAATCAGAAGGAGAGAGATAGAGACGGGGAAAAAACTTTCTTCCTCCTCCCTCCCTCTCTCTCTCTGCACCTAGGTTAGTTCAGGGATATATGATATCTTTGTCTGTGTGTGTGTATATATACGGGCAAATACACTGTGTAGAAAAGAGAGTGGGGTTTACTACACACACACACTATTATAGTATTGACACTACTAACTACTCCTCCACTCTTTTTACTACACAAACCTACACACACAGCGACGACGACCAACTCAGGGCCTCATTCGTTCAACGAATTCAAGAAGTGTGTGTGTGTGTGGTATAAAAGGAGAAAAAAGAGGGAGAGAGACAAGAAGAGATGAGTAAATTCCTAGGGCAATTGTTGAGACTTTATTTATTTTATGGACCTCTGATGCAGACAATGATCTTTGTACTACTACGAACATCTTTTTTTACATACAGGAAAGAAAGAGAGTGGAGAAGATGAATACTCCCAGTTTGCAAACAATCTACCATGTAATATAATATAACTGTTTGAACTCACTTCCGTGGGTGGATTTTCTGCTTTGCAAAATTTGCCGTCAGGAAACCGGGAAATTTTCGCCGTCAGCGGAAAACCCGATTTTACCTAGTGCTTGCCATATACGTAATGTTAAAACAAAATTT
>WJFB01000850.1:0-45029 GCA_009870185.1 Pygmarrhopalites habei | reverse complement strand
TTGAAACCTTGTTAAAAAAAAAAAACCTGCCACAATAGCCCCGCTCGACCCTACTTTGAAAAAGTATGTTAACAATGTTAACGTCATGATATTGCATTAATACAAATAATTAACTTATACACAATACAAGAAATTTATATTTTAGTACACAACGACAGCGACTAAAAAACACATTTATAAATTCAATGCGTATTTTTTACGTTCTATATTAAACGTCATGTGATAAATCTGATAGTAAATAACTGGAACAATTTAATTACCTGTGTTTATTAACGGCAGCATGATGAAGTGCTGATAAACCTTGATTATCCTGTAAATTCGCACCTGGACCCCTCCTTAAACTGAAATCATGAATAATAACAAACGATTAGACAATGTGTCTAATTGCAGTTAGTGTAACAAATTGTAGTTTAACTAAACCAATCTTGTGTTGTTCAAATTAATAATTAGGATGTGATCGTTGACTAATTTGGCCTGGTATTAATTATTTACTAGTATGTGTAACACATACAAAATTCTTTGAAAAACTTTGAAAGTACGATATACTTTGACATGTAGTGTACATGTGTGTGTGTGTGTGTAAAAAACAGATACGCCTAAACACAATAATTATTAACTAATTTTATTATGATACAACACTGATTTGACAATTAAACTATGTAATTGTTGGATCAAAATTTTGATTACCTTGCTAGTGGACCTTTACGGGCTCTTTGATTAAGAATTTTTTCAACAATAGTAAAATCTCCATTTCTTGCAGCCTCAATCAATTCCTGATCTTTTCCCATGTGGCTACTCTGTCACTTCTCTGGGCACTCAAATTATACCTTGACCTTTTCCATATGCACTAGTTTGTCACTCCAGTACACGTCGAATTGTTGACAATTTCAACATAAATTGTCAATTTAAATAGTTCGGATTGACACAAATACAAAAATCAATAGTCATAGAATAGAATAAAAAAACCATCGAGAGTCCGGGATATTCAAAGTTCCCCTTGGGATCGAAAAATATTTTTACTTGGTGTTTTGAAAATGTACTTGAAATTAAGATTATTGTTGTTCATCCTATTGTGCTACAATACAGTGATTTCTGCCATAGTTCTGAGTCCAGGAATTAATTCTCAGTTGGAATTGCAGTTAGCTCCAAATAGTTCGATTTCTGTAAATGTGAATAATAATTTGTCTGTGGAAACTTCATTTGTGACCATTGCAGTTCACTCACATTTGTACAATGTGTCAATTTCATACAAGACAACTTTGGTCCTGGGAGAATATGCGACTGGGACGGATATTGGTCTTGTCTTGGGACAGGGTACAGGACAAACTCCTCTGTCGTCACCCGTATATGTGATAAATATGAATAATGTTCCTGTTGAAGTCTTTCTCGTTTTGGAAGTATACGACAGTAATGGTAAGTATGACAGTCTTAGTATTTAAATTTTTGACTTTCTCTCTTCACATCAAAGTCATCATATTAAAAAAATTAATCATTTGCAATTTTATTTATTATTTTTTTTCAGCTCCCATTCCAGGAGGGTGCAACATGGAAATTTCAGTGAAAACTGCACCATTTCTTCCAACTTCATTCAGTCCAAATGTTCTCACTGTCACATTTCCGCTGGGTAAATGGCCACTAAATGTTCCGCCAGCGACATGTGACAGAGCCCCTCTCCAGTATGATATTTACATTTATTACTTACCGGAGCATGATAGAGGGTCTCGAACTGCCTTTGACAGTCTCAAACTAATGACGGGTGTCTCATCCATCGAAAAGAATGGTCGTAAGGTATGGGAAATGTCCTTATTAGAATTAAATAAGTGTGTCTATGCATAAGTAAGTATAAGTAAGAAGGAGACAAGGTATGCTTTTCTTGTGTTAAGTAAAATACTTAATGCATGAAAAATAAAAGTGGGCGTAATACATATGCATATAGCTGTCTCCTTGTGGGTATTTTGACTATGTACATAGCAAACCTTTTATACTATAAAAGTACAATGGTACATGAGTTAAAGTGTTCAAATAAAAAATGTCCTGGTTTTTTTATAACACGTACAAAAGCTTACTTGAGGATCAAGCTGAGCCTAGAAAAAGTATATGGCTTTTACTCTTTAATTTGTGGAGTCAACCATGTCGACGCAGAACACGTTTACTCACTCAAGCCATTCATTATATGATTACTCTCTCCGGTTCTCGACTACATGTCTCATTAGTCTCATCATTTATATGGTACTCCATGGTGTGACATCCAATGTGTCGGGAACATATATTTACCCCTTTTCAATAATACCTGTCGTTGACTCTTGGCTCCATTATATTCATGACAAAATTGCTGAACGGAAAATTGTTAAATTAAGGAATTCCTTTACTTACTATTTTATTTGTTTTTAATTGAGACATTCAATCTCATATTTCCTTGTAGGTAGAATGAATAACATATGGAAATGGAATGCACAGTATACTAAATAAGTAAAGACTCTTTGTGACAGAGGTGTGATTTTGTAATTACATATTCCTGATTTACAGGTAGTTTTCAATGGGGTGCCACCGTCAAAAGTAAAATTTTCAAATTATGGAGGAACAGGTAATCATCGTTATAGTTTTACACTCAAAGGGTGAAGAAATCACACATACAAAAAATTCAGTCATTACAACTGTTGATTTTAATTTTTTTAAAAAAAGGTAGGATTGTGGCTATCATTGTAAGGACACTCACGGATTCTTCTGCTTATATCCCTTCCCTTTCATATGGATGCAATGAATTTTCAACAGATGAAAATGATACATGTGATATTTTGGGTGAGTGTCAACTTTACTTTCTTTAATTATTCGTATTAAGAATTCCACTCGCATTAAAATGAGACAATACTTTTCTTAAAATAATTATTCTACTCTCCTACTTTTGAACTTTGAAATATGATAATTAGTTTTATAACAAGTTGTAAATGTTGTTTGTAGGAACAATTGGAGCAAAAATGTTGAGTGCCTTTTTCATACTTGCTGGTCTGTTCCTGACATTTTTTGGTCATCGATTTTACAAAAGTCAGCTGTTTTTCCTCGGATTTTGTGCCATGGCCGTATTATCCTACATAATTTGGTTGTCTTTTGTCGATCTGGGTATCACAGGTTAGTACACACAGTTGTCAAAGAGCGATTTTTCATCCCAAGTACCTATGCATGTTTTTTTATTCTTTAATTTGAATCATGTCTCTCTCCTGTCATCACATAATATACCAAATTTTGTATAGATTCGATTTTGACTACATGTATGTGTATGATCATATTTCTGAAAAGTATAATTGTCCAATTTTCCAGCGGCTGGAATGACATCCATTGCAATTGGAGCTATTGGAGGAGCGATCATTCTTTCTGTATGGGCTCGATGGGGGTAAGGATATAAAATTTATTATTTCTAGTTATACCAGGCGATGTAAATGACCCATTGCTCAATCTTGAATTAAAATTAAATGGGACACGCTTCACATTAAAGGTTTTTGGACTCAACCCGTTATATATTTTTCTTTCTTTCTCTCTCTCTCTTTCCATGTTCTAGGGTCACTTTCCCTCTCTTTTTGGCTGCACTCACTCTTGGAATTTTATTTGCTTCGACTGTGGCGTATACTCCTGTGGGTAAGTTACGTTCACCTCTTCTGACTTTCTTTTTTTTCCCCTAGTCATCACTCAAAAAGGAGTGCAAAGTTGTGTGTCTGTGTTTGGAGAGAGGACCCTGTCTATTAATCTATGTATGTAATATGTATACAGGGACACAAGATAAACCGTCCCTCACTATTTGAACCGTTATGTCTTTTGATCTTTTTCGATGAAGCTAGAAATGGCAACTAGTGCTTTTTTGTCACACACTATGTACACCCCTTAGATATTATTCCTATATCCTCAGACAGAAAAAGGAGGTGAGGGCAAAACACACACACAAACACACATGCCCCCCAACACAAATGCTGTGTGTGTAGTACACTTTTTAAAAGTAAGTACATACCACATAGTCAAGATAGAGAGACATGATTACTTTTAAGTATTACTAAAAGTATCTATAGAAAGAGTAAGAGTGCGGGAGAAAACTCTTCCATCCATGTATCAAATAAAGAGGGAGGAAGGCGAGCGACTGAGAAATACCGTACAACAACTAAATGAACAACTTGTATTGCTAAAGGGCAGTGTAAATACATTTTTTTATCACAAAGTTGTCAGTCTAAGTTGTGTGTGTGCCCGCCCGTTGGTCGAGATAGACTGGGCCCGGGTTTTGTTTACTTTTGAGTCAAACGAGAAATGACTCTTTCCTCATACACCCCTTCCCTCCCTTTCTCTCTCTCTCCTTCCCTCCCTCTTTTTTCGCAACAAAATCAGGCTCAAGATGACCCTACATACCATGCTCACAATGTGATTCAAACTACAGTACAGTACGCTACTACTCCTTCCTATGTATTGCTATACATTCGTCTCTGAATTTTTTATTCTTGTTTACTCAAATAGACTAACTGTAAACCACAGTACACGGAGTGGGAGGGGACTTGTGTAAAAAAGAATACAAACTGAAATTGTGTGTGCAAAACCTGTAGGGCAATATCCCTTTTAATTAGCTAGGATTGTGAAGGAAAATTTTGTTTCACATTCCTCACATCATCATCCTCCTTCTCCCTTTTCATGTTTTTCTTTATTTATTTACCATGTCTTAGCGGACTACTCAATACTGAAGGACGATGCCACATTTTGGCTGGCATTCTTTTGTCTGGTTCTGGTGATCCCGTTGTCCGTCCTCTCATTCTCCCGACTGGTAAGTCATGCACGCAAGATGAATGCTCACTCGTCAATGTAGAGCTAAAACTAATGATGGGATTGGGAGTTTGGGAATTCTTACATGTACGCGCTATGCACTTGTGTGTGTCGGCTATACACAAAGCTACAGACATCAATTCATATATCAACTTTATTTTACTTGTCTCTTTTTTTATTTATAGACTAGCATTCTTTGGTGTTCTGTGGTTGGAGCTTACGTCTTGCTGATACCTATTGGTCATTTGATTGGCAGCAATTTGCAATACATTATTCTTAACGTATTGAGAAGAGCCACGGATGGTTATTTTGGGACAGCAATTATAGAACCTCCGTTCCAACTTAATGGTAAGCAAGTAATGCATAATAATCTTACTCTTCTTGGCACTCTGCATTCTACGTGTATGGATGACATTGAGAAAAAAAGGAATTCAATTTCCTCACACAACCGTGGAATGAGGTGTATTATTTTAACTAACGAGACAAACTATTTTGAGATTACTTTCAACGTACACACACTTTTCAGTTTCTTCATTGATTTGTCGACCACTGACAGTCTGACAGGTTGTCGTCGTCTCCTTTCATCTATTTAAAATGATTCTGTAGTTTCCCATCCCTATACGGTCTCTCTCGTAGAAAACAGTAGAGATGGGAAACTCTCTTTTTCTGTATCCATCTAATAACTATCTATAATCTTTCCGCTTTTTCTTGTTTTTGATTTTCAGTGCATAGTTGTCTTGTTTGATTTTTTTTGTTTGAGTAGGGGTCAATTTCCTTCCAGAAAATTTTTGTAAAAATGCCATAGGTAGTTTGTAAAAATAAGTACTGTTTCAATCAAAAGTGTGTGTGTGTGTGTAGTATGGTCAAGTTCTTTTTTCTTACTGAAGGTGGTTCAACTATGGTGAAATGTTTCCATCAATTACAAGTAAAAGTTGAAACAGTTAACTGTCTTTTTTTCCTAGACATAATATTGACTACTGTCTGGGCTGTTCTGTCGGTCACTGGGACCGTGTTCCAATGGTGGCGTGAAAGAGGAAGAGCTACCTTCCCACCTCCTCCAACTTGGCCCTTGAGAAGACCCACGACTCGTTCGATAAGGACTGAACCAACTGAAGCCACTCATCTGTTAAGCTGAAAACTCAGAGTGTTTAACTGGGTTTACTTTGCTTCCACATACTCTATCTGAGATAGACTATCTCTCACCCTTGATCCTCGAAACTCATGTTCTTTTTTACTATTTTGAAGATTCAATGGTGCCATTTATTAGTTTACGTTTTGATTTGTTCCTTTTCTCTCTTTGAAGAGTCGTATATACCGGTATGTTAGATAAGAGATCATCCAAGTATTGGCACATTTTTTGTCTTTTCCACTTGTCCCTTAACGCACAACGCATTTACGCATGTTCGGTACTAGTTTATACATGTAAGAATTCAGATAGTGTAGGCAAAGAAGATCCCCTCGAACAAAAAATGTTAACTTGTACTTGGATGGTTCCCTACTATTTGAGATTTATAAAATTTTGTATATGCGTCAATAGCTCTACAAATTGTAGACTACAATATACAATTTGTTTAAATTTTAAGAGGTTTAAACATGGGTACTAGTTACTTACTTATTGACTCACTATGTGGTGAGTGATTTACTACTTTTCGCTAATCTTGGGTATGCAAGGTAGTGAAGGTTTTGTATTGAACATTCCAAGTATGTATGTTGCTTTGTTACTTGAAAAATTAATATATTGTATGAACTATGAAGACATTATGAAATTTAATAAAATGAGTCAAATTTTTAAATACTGCTATTGCTATTCAACTTGCATCTCAAATTTGATTGTTTTAAAGTGTTCCTTCCTGGGCACTTATTCACTTCCTTTTGTGACTATGAGACTAAACGTGTACATAGGATAGGGGTGGTGTGCATTAGTAGATAGTGAGGATGGATTTGAAATGAATTTCCGTACAGTCATTTCACAATGAATATTCATGTGCTCGTTTATTCATTCGTCTTCTTATCCTTAGCTTACCAAGTAAACTTATTTAGTGTATAGAGACTGGAAAAACGAACTAACAAAACAACACAAACACATCCATCCATGGAGGGACAATTCGTAAATTCGTTTCACGATTTGATTATTACATAATATGATGATTTATAATACAATATAATATATTATACATATTGTGTGTCAAGTATTTTTTTTCTTTTTTAAATAAGTCGACTTAGGGATCTGTATTTAAGTTAGTTATATAGTAGTGTATAGTATAGTAGTAGTAGTAGAGTATGTAGCAATACCCTATCCAGCTCATGAACCTTATACATTCTTAAATATATAATATTTATTATTATTATTTTAATATCTGTATGTGTTAGACGTTTTGCACTGCCATTATTTTTTTTGCCTTCCCAGATACCATCATGCCTTGCCTTCTTTTCATGAATATAACATGCGGCACCTTTCTATCAACATTATAATAGTTGTTGTCATTAATAATAATAATAATATAACAATGAGAACGTGAATGGACTATGGTGTAAAAAAATGAGCCACAAATATGACACCGGTAGATAATCTACTTATACAAGGGAATGGACAGGAGAGATTTTTTTTTCAACGTCGAAAAGTCTATATTACTGATTCTACATACACAATTGGGTATTGCTATCATACTTAAGAAGGGGTGGATTAGATATCATGTAGGAAAATTTCTACTTCATGTTATACTACACTTATATATGTCAACAGCTTTCCTAAATAAGTTATTAATTAGTGAAATAAGAATTTAAAAAACATATTTAAAAGTTAAGGAACTCAGTATGAATTGGGGCGAAAGTGGACAAGTGTTTACAAAAATTTATGGCATTACAAGAGTTTTGTGTTTGTATGTGTATGTGTGTACAGCAATAACCTTACTAATTTAATGATTCATTAGGGAATAAAATAAAAAAAAGTATAAATTATAAATCACTATAATACTGATTGATCACGGCCATTAAAACAACCAAACTTGTATATAGGTTTTAATTTACATATTTACTTTATGTATACTAGGTAAGTAGTAGTGTAGGTACTATAATGGACTCCTATAAATATTGTTGTAGGAATTCATTCATAGACTTTTTTCATCGTCATCATCTTCTTTTTTGACATCTGGGCAAATACAGTTATTATAAGTATATATGAGTGTGTACAATATACAATGTGTTTAAAGCCACGTACGTTCAACTTTCAACACAACATTATCTCTTATTATTTCATTATTTAGCATTTTATTATACTCTTGGCTACACAATACTACGACGAAAGTAGTATAAAGTAAGTAGTTGTTTTTTGTTTTTGTTGTATCAGTCTTGACTTTTTTTTATCCACTTTTAACAGCTTTTTAAGTAAAGATTAATAGATTATATTTTGTGTACTTTAATTAATATATATGTTATTTATATGCACTATTATTATTATTTTAAGTAATAATATAATTTTATTATTTTGAATGCGACGTTGACCCTGTTTTCCGGTGGTTGGAATGTACAAAAATTGTATCGCTTGCTGTGATTGATTTGATCTTTGTTTTATAGTATGATAACTATAATATAATATAATATTTTGTTCACCAAATTGACATACTCTTTTTTTTGTTAAAAATTATATGTCCTCCTTGGGTTTTTCTTATTTTATTTTTCGTAATAATCCGTACTATAATATTCTCTTACATTAACAGCTTTTTCATCCTTTTGTGTGTGTGTGTGGTTATATGTGTGTTTGTTTGTGTGTTTTACAACATCTCGCTGTCATTGAATTACAAGCTAATGGAGAGAATTTGATTGAAATACAAAGTAATATGTTTTATACAAACATGTCTAATTGTGTTTAAAGCCAAAGAAAAACTCAACCTTATTTTTTCCCTTCAAACGTAATTAGTTGTAAAATGCAGGTAAAGTATTGTGTTTTAGTAGGTTTTTAGCTTTTGATTACGCCACCCTCTCTCTCCTATTCATAAGCATATCATTTTATTATTGCACGAAGGAATGCGCGTCATATTTTTTTGTGTCATATTTACTAAACCTACAAAACTCGTATATTCTGTATGTACATTAGGATTCTCCGTATACAGTGATAGAGAGAGTGTGTGTGTAATGTGTTGAATAAAACTTTTGTGTGTTCATTGTTACTAACGAAAGACATTTGTATTCAGAAATTCTGCTTAGAATGATAAAAATTGGACGATTCATAATATGTATTTTGTGTAAAAAAATCCCTTCTAGTGTGCTGAGTAATGGACAGTGAGTCAAAATGAATACCAAGCAATTGACAAGATGACGTTTTGAAATTCTGATTGTTCTAATCCTACTACTTTCAAAGACAGTATTTTAAGAATGTGTGAAAGTTAAAACCTCTACTGTTTTCAGTAAAATTTTTGTCTGTGGGTTTCTACTACAATGTGTGTGGAATGTATTGCTGATTTGAGGAGATCGAGTCACGGCATAACAAACAAGAACAACAATACAAGAGTGAGGAAGAAAGGAAAATGGCATTGGGATCTACTTTAATGGTTATATGAATGATTGACGTATCATTGGTGTGGCCAATAATTAGTCGCAAAGTCCGGCCCGTGACTTGGGATTTGAAGGGGGACGCTCACGCCTGCCGATATGACTCCTTCATGTGATTAAATACGGAAGAGTTTGAGTAGGTGAGCATTGGGTGGGTGAAATGTCCTACGAAACTGTCGAGCTGTACGGGTTATAATAATAATGAGGATACTGAAGAAGACTTTTACCGTGGTATTGTCCCCCTGAGGTGCCATGGGCTGTCGGGACATTGGTTCCGTACGGTGACGAGTGACTATTAACTGTCGTGACGGAACCTTGGCTGGAGCCACAGTGTGGAGCTCTACTTCCGTAAGCACTGCCGAGTGAAGACAATGGATCTGCAAACATGTAAGAGTAGCTAGCAGCAGGATGAGCCGGCACGCTATCACGTTGCTGTAGACAATTTCCTCCCATACTGCTTAAGCTTCCCGTCATCGAGCTACACACACACACGAGGGGGGAGGAAAAAAAGAAAAAAAATTGAAGATTATTACGGAAGGTTCAAGGCAAGGGAAGGGAGAAGAAAGAAGAAGAATATTGCATTCTCTGTCCTTTGCTGTGGAATAAAATACAACGAGCTCATGAAAAAAAGTCTCTCTCTCTTCCTCTTTTTTTCGTATATTATATAGACGGAGGAGCACAAAGAGATGAATCAATTTCAACACGTTTGTAATAAACAGACTAGAGAGATGAAATAGACTAGAGAGTGACAAGAATGTGGAGACCCCCTTTGTTCGCTCCGAGTGAAAAGGATGCGACGAAATTGATTCCTTTGAGATATTCTCTCTCTCTCCTCAGTTACATCATATATACGCAGGGGAAGGAGGCAACTCTTTCATAGAAAAGGTATTTTGAAGCACAGGGACACACACACACATGTGTGGATATACACACTTCCCTCACTTACACAAAGGGAAGGAGGTAGTGGTTTAGATATCATTTAGACCGAATCTAATAATCATGTGGAGCGAAATGGAATGATTACGCCCACCAAACACACGAGAGTACTCCATTGCTCCGAGAGAAAGAGAGACGGTGCAGGGTGTGCATGCAAACATGCGATAGAAAATTATTATAGACTCTCTCCCTCTCTCTCTTTCTCTGAGAAAAATCTATAGGTAGAGACTAGCACTCCAGATCATCTCATGCACTCTGCACATTATGTAATGTGGGAGAGCTAAGCTGGGTGGAGAGGCACGGGTTACAGGTAAAGTCACACACACACACACAAGTTAATATCCTTTTTTAACCTGGGCGCACAATGGTAGGTATTCTCCACAATGGAGCTTTTCCCTCTGTGTACACTGTATAATATCTCAGAGCTCGGTATAATATTAAAAAAGTGTAATATATTTTTTGCGCAAAGTAAAGAAAGAGAAAAAAAAAATTTTTTTGAGGACGGAGAGTACACAGAAAATGGGTTTGCAAAAGTTATACAAAGTCATACCAATACCTGTAGGAGTCAGGCATGGAAGCAATTGGCTGAGGGAGGGATGCATACATGGAATTGAAACCAGAATTTAACGGAAGACGAGCAGCAGCGGCTGCAGAAGCGGCCGTGGATGATGGTGGTGGGGATGTTCCTACGTGATCCGAACCTCTCCTCTGATTCCTTAATTTCTCCTCCCGTCTCCACTTCGCCCTGTCAACCCAGTTAAAAACCAACATTTTCACACACACCCATTTCAAAGCAATAATATTATGACGTAGTACTATCAGGTCCAACGGGGTTGTATGCTATTTTATGTAGTACGTCAAGAATTTCAATAACAGCCAAAGTTGTCATTAATCCGAAAAAACCGAAAATCATACCTGCGATTGCTGAACCATACTTGGATACGGGCTTCGGGTAAACCAATTTTCTCGGCCAACCTGAAGTTAAACATGAATTTAGGGACTATCTCGTAAAGTTTTAAAAATAAACGTGTCTTAAATATCCGGACTCTAACCTTTCTCTGGCGAAAACATCGGGGTAATGAGTCCGTTCAAATTCTGCAAATTGCAAATCGCGTGATGTTATTTATCTGAATTCGTAAAAAGTCTATATGAGAATAAAATAATGTACTTACCCTTTTCCAGAGCCTCAATTTGATCATTTGTGAATGAAGTTCGATTTCTTTGTAATTTTCTCTTGAGTCGAAGTCTCAATTGTTGACATGAAATAAAAAAAGGAAAAACTGCTGAAACACTTCGACCTACTACATTGTACACTTGAAAAAAATTAACCAGTCAATACACATCATGAAGGATGATTTAATTGTTCACGTTCAATTGTGAGCCGAACAAGCTTTTAAAATTTGTTATGAAGTCATAATTCAATTTAAATAATATAGAAGGTTTAAATAATCGGAAGACATAAGGAATTTTTTATTTAGTTAATTGTATAAATTCTATGTAGCCATAAACGAATGTAAAGCATAAAACATTTTCGAAAAAAAGGAACAATTTCATTGTGAATTGTTACTAGCGAAAGGATGACAATTATGTTATGTTTCAGCCACTAGAGGAATATTGTTTTCTTGAAATGTTTGCAAAAGCTGTTCCTGGGAACCTGGAGCCCACTTCTTGGCAGCTATTACAAATTAATAAAATATTTGACATTGAGTGTAAGGCAGTGATATTACTAAAGAAACAATAAAGTGTACAAAGTGCATACCTCCTTGAACAAGATTGGAAACTTGACACTTTTTATTCCCAAAAAACTTTATACTTTTGATGACTGCTGCCGAAGTAGCAGTGCAGACTAACTGGACTGATGACCAATCAGTAATTTGACCCTGTTCAAATAAAACAAAATTCAAATGTTATACAAACGTAAAAATACTACTATCGGCATGTAATTAAATATTCTGCGTAAATAAACAAGTAATAGTTACTTGTATAGTTGCATCCCGTGTGTGTCTGCAAAAGCCAACATCCCCTGTCTCATCACGAGCAAACTGTAGTTGTCGTCGGTACCGTTCCAGAGGATTGAGAGTATCTGTTGTGATGAAGTGACCACGAGAATTAGGAATTTGAGTCTCCTTTGTATAAGCAGCATGGAACAAATAGGATGGAGCTGCCAAATCAAAAATATACAGTCATCAAGGACATGGCAGGCATCAAGATACATAGATTTCAATGGTAGCACAACTTCTTGTGCTACCGGGTCTCCGCCAAACTGGCAGTTGCTTTTACACTACATGCATGCAATGTCATTTACGAGCAGTTAAATTATGATTATTGTAAACATCACCTTTGTGTATTGACGGGTCCATTGTACGCTGAATAATGCCAATTTCCTCTCCAGCAAAGATAACATTGGGTAAAGAGAATTTAGTCTTCAGCTGGTGACACAACCAAACACTAATTACTTGATTGAACTAATTACGTGATAAATTTATCACAACGTAGCATATTAATTTACGTATGTATTGGAAATATTACAGTTTTTTCTGCAGCATACAAACGAGCAATCTCATCATTAAACATTTGCTTGTCATCATCCTATTATAACAATACATAATTGTTTACAATCAGAGAAGAAATAATGGTGAATTAACTATTGATTTTCAAAATAGCAAAAAATTACAGATTGAACTTCTGGAGCTGGCTTGGTTTTGACCTTATTATGCCTGATCATGTGTCTATTGAGTTTCTTTGCAAAGACGGAAAAACAACAGCGTAAAATAGTTAAGCGGTAAATATTAACTGATTAAATAAAAAAGAGACGGAAACTTACGTTGATTAGCACAATAAACTTTGCAGACAGGACACTGCACTGTCGCAGCGCCACAACCATGATGGGTAGAATTATGATACCGGTAAGATTCTAAAATTAAATAATAATGTAGGTAGAAATTATGCTGCGTAATTTACGCACTACATTTTTGACGGCAATGAGTAATGTACGGCCTTACTCGTATTATCAAACTCGATATTACATTCGAAGCAAATTCGACTACCACTATGATAGCAGTCATGATGACCCCTCAAACTTTTGGCTGACCCGAATTTCATTGAACAGTGATGACAGTCGAACGCTGGAGGACACTTAGCCAGTGCTTCATGGGCAATACGCATTTCTACAATCACATAAAGGATGTACATAGTATTGAGAATTAAGAATGAATGTTATAAATGAATGTTATAGAATAAATCATATTAACTACACATGTAATTGATCTTACTTGTACTACCAAAATTAACTCCACACACATTACAAGTTTTACTGATGTGATGAATTGTTTTATGTTTTGATGGACCAACTACAGTAGGAGAACGTTCGGATTTTATTTCAGTTTGATCCACATCACTAGAGTCCTGCTCCAACTCCTTAATCCTCTTTTGCAAATTCGCCACTTTGTTGTTACTGCTTTCAATAATCATATCTTTGAGCTTCAGTTGAGTCTTTAATGTCCCAACCTCACGTTTCAATTCTTTGTTGTTCTCCATCAGATACTAAATCCATGTAAAATACATTGAAAAGAGTCAATACTGATGAAATTCATGATACATATTTTATTACATGACCATACGTATATGTACGTATCTTACCTTGCATTTCTTTTCCAGCGTGGCCGATTTTTTGTCCGCCGGTTCATGAATTTCCTTACTGACACTCCCAGATAATGCAACGTATGCATTACTTGACCTTCCGTCCCTGTCCCTAACTCGTTTCATCACACTGCGACTAATCTAAACTAGGTAACTGCCAGGATAATTACAATAAAAGTGCAGACTAATTTCTTTCGTCACGAAAGAAATTTGAATTCTGCGCAACTTTTAGTTAAGCTATACAAGTACAAACATCACTGTCCCAAATAGGAAACAGTTTAAACTTTACGTCAATCTCTTACCTCAATTTATTATTTTATAAATTTGTTATTACCTCAATTGAGAATCTTCATCAGCTGAAGAATTATGATCCGAGTTCCCATCCGACGTCGTCCCCTCACTATTGACTTCTGTATTGTGTATCCAAATCCAATCATAAAAATGCATACATGTATAACTTCATTCATGCCGATACGGGGGGTTCTTGTCCCTCGTTAACAGACTATTTTCCTTGTAACTAATTCTATGACCAATGTATATGTGTATTGTTCTGTCGTCGATTATTCCATCATCGACGGATCCGGAACGCGGGCGGGGCCGTCAAAAGTACAGCTCTATTATATTTCTATATGTGTATGTATAAATCCCAAATACACACTCAGAGAGATACAAGGACGATGGATCATAAATATATTACATTAGTGTGTTTGTGTGTGTTCCGAATTAATCTGTTTCACCATTACAAATAGTAACAAAAAAAGAACAAAATGGTTCCAGGCACTGTGTGCGTACACAACATACATGATGGAGAGAATAGGCCGCTGTGACACACACACAGTCCCAACCCCAAGTCTCAATTCAACATGACCAACAACAACAATAGAATTTTATTCCGTAATACCATAAACACAGGAGCTTCTCTCTCTCATCGTCCTCGTGAAAAAGTTGCGTGATGTCAAATCACTCGGGAATAAAATAAAGTTATTCTCATAAAACATTATCTTGTTATGGGAGGGTCGTATTAAAGGGATCTATCTCCGGGCCCCTGCCTCTCTCATCTATGGTCTATACTTATTATGTAATCAGCATGATATAGGAGAAAACACACATCACGTATATCCAAAAACAAGCACACTACAAGTACTAGATTCCTCGTGTACCACATATTATTCCATATCAAATTGTCTGTCAGCATCACAAGTCATGCCAATTTCTTCCTCTTGTCCAGACTCTTTTAATATCCCATGGGATTCCAGTCAAGAAAGTCTACACAAGAAAATAAGGCAGAATTGATTTTGCCCAAAAACTAGAGGATTTTCCGAAAACCTAGCTAAAGACACATTTTGTGACCAACATAAAAATTTCCGCTAATTGTGTAACACAATATCTTGTTTTAAAATACAACCTACCAACACAATGGAATGGGTAAATAAAATACGAGATTTAAACTCAAATTCTCTTTCTCTCCTTTCTCTCTCTGTTTGACAGTTTGTTCACTCCCAGAGTCAATACAAGGTTGAGTTTTTAAACGTCCTTTGTGATACTTTGTGAACACATATGTTGCTTACTCTCTCGATTGTGCAGCTCTCTCTCTCTCTCCAATACAGTAGCTGCATTAATTGTAAGCTGGTTGGTTGTAATAGTGTACACAGGGAAGAGAGAAAGGGGCACACACACACATCCACACACAAAGACAGTGAAGATAGGAGAGTCTGGCGCAAAATTGAGTTAGGAAGGCCGATATGTAGTGGCGTAACAATGTTACATGATTTACTCAGGGAATATAGAATTTGGAGCATGAAGCGATGGATTGAGAGAGACAGACTCCCATGTATGAAAACAATTCAGGTGGAAATGCTAACACAAACGCCCGTTCATCATTTTTTAAGGGGTTAGAGACTGTGTGTCCTCCTCCGACACACACAGACCCGTACCCGCTTTGTATGGAGATGAATCTGCATAACAAGCCAGTCTTGCTCTCTCTCTCTTTCTCTCTCCTCCTGGATGGATGGATGCTAGGTTTACTCTATCCTATCCTCATTGGGTTTTCAACCGACCGACTCGGGCTTTTGCATATGTAAGAGGAAAACACCCCTTTTCGTACTCTCGCACTTGGAAAATTATCTCCAGCCTATATTCTACAGGCACCAACTTTTCTCCATCATTATCATCATCCACACACACACAAATTCTCTCCCTCCCTCCACACACACGCACACACGGGTGTATGTATACACGAACGGTACATATTCTATCTGTTCCACCGCTGCAATGCATTGGCAATACTTGCGTCGTCGGTAACCTTCTTGATGCCTCCTCCATAACTACCTATTTCCACTTGGCCTAACAATCATACTTCCTTCTGCCCTCCCTATGTCCTATACTGGGTGAGAGGGAGAGTGTGTGTGTTTCCTGGAGTTCTTACACTGCTCTGCACAGGAGCAACCGCTTTTCAACTTCTCCAGTTGTAGGGAATAAAAACGTGGAAAAAAGACCTCCCTCAATATACAATATATATCCCCCGCAAATATAAATCTACAAGTCCATGTGACTGTACATTGGATGCAGGAACAAGACTTTTCCTCACTCAATCAACAATATTGTCTCAATAAATAAAATCTCTCTGTCTTCTTTTGTCTACATTTTTTGGCCAAGGGTCTCCCTCTTCCTACTCTCTCTCTCTCTCTCTAGACATGAGCGCAAGGATCAACAAATTTAGAGTTTACAGAAAGTCACGAGGGTGTATACATCCTCTTTCTCTTTCTGTGTTCCATTTTGTACTTCCTCCCTTCTTTTATTTACCCACAATTGTGCTCTCAAGTTCCTTCTCTTCTTAGGGTCTGTACAAGTTGACAATATTTGGGGAAAAAATTTTGAAGATAAAATTATAATAAAATATTTATTTTCCACACACTAAATTATTCAACTCTTTCTTTTACTATTATGATGATAATGACAGCACACATTGTAGAATAATGTGTACATATGTAGTGTACAGTTCTTTATGTTGTAAAAGGGCTGGAGCCCATATCAAGTGTGTGTGTGTGGAATGAGGGACAGTGTGAATCATGGTCACACACAAAATGTGACCCTATGCACGAAGACTCATTATAGGAAAGAGGAAAGGGGGGAATAGTGGAAAAAGAGTTGATGACACAAGACCAAAGAAGACTGTATGCGTGTGTGCAAAAGTTGGATGAACACGCCTAAAAATGAGCATATTTTACATGGTAATTCAGTGACACGCCGACTAATAAAAAATCCCCGTCGTCGTCAACCCCTCACTCTTCATTTTTTGTCCCTCTCTCTCTTCTTTTATATCTCTCTTTCTCTATATAAATGAAATGTAGTCGTACATGGAGATATTATGCATCCCACTTGTAATTATACAGAAGAAATTTATTCACAAAGCAAAACACATACACACGCACACAGTTGAGTAGAGCAAGCATAGAGCGAAAAACTTTCGACCTTTTAATAAGCATCTCGATTGCATTCATTATCTTGTTCGTCGGCTCTTGACAAACCCCCCAAAAAACTAATTTTTTTTCATCTTTTCTCTCGTCCTCCTCCTCTTACTTCTCCATCCAAAGGAAACCAAGTTGAAAAGAACTTTCTCTCTCCCTCTCTCTTTTTACAAGATAATTTTTTGGGGAAGTTGTCAAAGGAATTTGGGATAAAAATAAATTTTTTTTTCTCTGATGAAATGTCATTGAAAGAAACTACTATTCATTTTACTCTCAAATAATTAAGGATACCTTGTGTGTACTCTGCCTATCCGTCAACTAGCACAGCCGAAGGATAATTGTATTAGAAAAACTATTATATTTACATAAAAAGTTGAACTATACCTTCCCACACACAAAAAGCACGCACACACACTGTGTATGTACAAACATTGCGAAAAAAAATTGTCGGCTTTTACTTGTAATGTAGTCTACAAAAGTTTAGTTCTTTTTTTGCCAACGAAAGACATTCCATAGAAGGGAAGAAAGATGAAAGGTAAATTAAGTATTTCTTTTTTAGTTGATATATTCCATCTTTATCTTGTGCACACAGTACAATGACTCTCTCTCTCCATGTTCTATGAGTTTACATGGTAGACTAACAAGTTGAAAGACACATAATAAAAAGTCTTCAAAGATGTTGTGTACGAAAATTTTGTTATCTCAAAGTCGTTGATTTTTTTATATACCCGTTTGATCATAGACCATGTACTCAGAGAGAGATAGACGAAAGACGATGCTATTAGTAGATGTGTATACGGCACAATCAAAGTTTTCTTCTCCAGACACAAACACACACACACACGCAGACACACACACACCATTTCTCTTGGATAGAAAAATCAAAGGTAAAGCGGTGAGAGAGAGAGAGAGACTTTGTCTCTACATATACAAACTTTTGACAATTATAGGCGCACAAAGTACATCATGTGTGTTTGAGTGTGTGTGGAGAGAGTAGAAGGAGGAGGAGGAAGGGAAATGTAAGCTTCTGTGTTCCCTTCTGTGTACTATTATGTACGTTATTCTTCCTTCTTTTCTGTTTACCTCTCAAGAATCAAAGGGTCGAGAAATCGAGAGGAGAGAGCCTTTTCAGCTTCAAAAACGTTTGACATGTACAAAATAAGTGCTTTTAAAAAGGATCAGCAACACACACACACAAAGAGAGAGAGAAAGAGAGATGGAGAGAGGGGTATAGTGTCTTTTTCAAAGAAGTTGGCAATAATACATGGCAGAGTTGGTTGCTTTACTTTTTGTATTATTTTATAACTGTTTACAGGGTCCGGGAAATGAACCCTCACGAGGACGAACGACAAGTGTCGTCCACACACACACGCACACAACTTCAGAGGAGACAGAATAAAAGACACAAGCTTGAACATGAAAAACCAAAAAACCTGTACACCATGTGAGTGAGTGTGCTCAAAAGTAAGGTAAAATGAAAATGATGATGCTCATGAAGGCGGAACAAGACTTTGCTTCACTTTGACCTGCGAAAAGCACACACACAAAGAGAGCCTTGAATAGACCAGCCAGTCTTTTCCTTGTATTTTGGCTAGTTTTTTGAGACAACATGGAAAAAAAGGAACCCCTTTTCTTCTCTTCCGTGTTTCATTACTGAAATGTATCCCTTTTTGCTAAGCTCCTCATATGCATCACATCACTCATTGACTCAACTTTATGAATTAGTAGAGGCAAAAAGCCATCCTCCGCACTAATTAATTAGTGTCCCATTTTTTCAAACATCCTCTTCCAACACTCGGAGAATTTTTTTTGAAGGAATGTTAAAATCACATAGAAAATAAAGTAGGGGGAAAATGTTTATTTAGAGAAAAATCTTCTCACATTTTTCAATATGAACACAGAATCTCAGTCGGTGCAACTTACAGATCCATCCTAACTTTATTTGACAATGTAATTTGACAAGAAAAAGTTTGTATTAGTTATTGACTCAAGAAAAATAGGGAAAATGACCTCATGGGAGTAGCCACAGTGAAAAATGTACACATTGTAAAATTGGGATATTCTCAATTTGTACAATGAGAAAAAATCGCTTTATTATGTAATGCTTTTCTAAATGGAACTTTTTATTGAAAGATCTAAAAACTTTTAAAAGTATTTTTTTTCATATTTATTCTTTCCCTTCTCCCTCCCTCCACCCCTCAAATCTGTATTCATTCATAGATGGTAGAGAGAAAATTCCTTCGACAGCTTTTGCCCATTCCCTTCTTTGAAGAGAGAGTCAAGTAGGTTCCCGTGTACACATAAGAAAGCAGTGTGGACTATAAAAAGGAACAAAGTAGACAAAATGGACTTTACTCTGTACTACACACACACTGGCCGTGAGTGAGTGTGTGGGTACCAAAAATCCAATGGTCAGTTACGTCACCCACACACACCATATTTTTCTTGTTCTTCAAGTTGACACTTACTTTGTTGGGACAAGCAAATTATAATGAATACTCTCTCCTCTTTCCCTCGTCCCTTTAATGTATCGAAGGGAAAAAAATAGTGAGTGAGAGTGAGAATGGAAATCTTTTTATATTTTTGAAACATATTATGGGTTTCTTGCTGACTTAAGGGTGGTGAGTGTGTGTGTCTGTGTGAGGGATAGTGTAGGTATTATACAGAGCTAAGTAATTCATGACATTGGAATTGGGGGCTTGCTGGTGTCTCACGGTTGGGAAGAATATGACTGAGAGAGAGTTCCATTGATAAAAATTCCTTGTTGGGTGCGATGAGGGAGAATTGGACGTTCGAATAAGAAAATTCATAAAGGCAATTGAATGATTCAGTAGGTGCTGTTAATGTTGTTCACATGTTGTTCACAGCAAGGAGCATTAATACACACACACGTTACATACTCTACACGATGTACCGTACATATGGACCAACATTAGGGAGAGCTGACAAGAGGGAGAGCAAAGAGGAATGGAAATAAAAATTTAAGATTTTCCACGAGTACAATGCCAACAATACACGTTTTTCATCTGAATAGAGCACACACTACTCTACTCTGTATTATATAGATCGTATTATCGTAGAGGTACTCAAAGAGGGGACAGTGGGTCCAACTTGAAAAAATTTAAAGTCTATACAGAGGAATAAATACAGATCCTTCTTGTCCTTCTATAATGCATGATGTGGAAGGGATATTAGTAGAACACACACAGGTATCCTAACATGATATAAAGAAGTTGAGGGGATATATGGACCTTATACACCAAAAAGCCTCTTTCTGTTTTGTATTACTTAAAAATTTTGAGAATGTACACACACACACACACTAACACACACTGTACAAACGCACTCGAATCCTCGAACACACACTCATCGAGTCAGAGAGAAGTCCCCAAAGGAACTGTTGAGGACCAAACTTTTGTTGTCACTTGTGTTACAACATTAATCGCTGGGTTGGACAAAAGGAAACTGAGCCGGACGGGGGAAAAAAGTTGCTACTCTTGTAAATTCTCATTGTTGTTGGGTGTTGGGAGCTTGTTGAGAACCTCACGTCTTCAACAGCCTCCCAATCAAAACACCGTGTTACAATGATGCTAATTTAAATCTCTCTCCTCTCCTTCCTCTATTTTGATTTCCATCATTCATCTTTGTACTCAGACCGCACATTAATTTCTTTCACCTTCTCTCTCTCTCTCTCCAATGAAACATGTACGGAATGAAATGAAGAGGAGGAGGAGACACTTGAAAATCCTTTAACTGACTCAATGACTGCTACTGTACTTACAATGTGTGTGTGTGTGAGGTAGCTTTTCTCATTATTTGAATGTGTGAATCACATAATATGTAATTTAGTGAGGGTGATAAGAGTTGTTCAAGTCAATAGTCTGTTAACCACAGTTATCACAATGAATGAATGGTTTTTTTCCAGACAGACAAAGAAGGAGGAGAATGTCTCAAAGAGAAACTCACCGCGTTTATGAGAGTCATCACGGGAGGAGGGAGGTAAAGGTGCAGAGAGTGGAGTTGTTGGTGTTGGAAGGCCTAATGGAGGCCCTGGTGCAGTCCCCGGATACCTATTCACACAAATTCATTTTTGGAAAAAAGAAGAAATTGTCTTAACGAGACATATGGCTAATTAGGGAAGGATTGATTGTGATGAATGGATATTTAAAAGGGTCCTTACCAAGCCCAACCTGCTGCACCCACAGCCGCTGCTTGACCATTAAACATTCGTAATTTATCATAGACAGAGTCGGCTGACGGACCTCCTGATTGCTGCTCTTTTTGGGCTGCTAAATTTCTTAAAACTCGATTGATAGACGAAACCTGGAATTTCAAAAAATAATTTTTCATTCATTTTGTTATGAGCAAAGAAGGAGTGAATGCGAACGAATAATCTTGTGCGTGTGTGTGGAGACAAAATTTCCAAAAGTATGAATTAACCCGTGTACAAATTTGACGTGTTAAAAGAGAGGGATGAAAGGATTTTCCATTGATTTGTGGTTGACCAAAGTTTTTGTGTGTGTGGTCAAATAAAAAATTAAAATGTTCACTCCATTATTGCATCCAAATTGGGATGTAAGTTTGAACACGGTCGTACATCCACACACACGCAGTCGGTGGTGTGTGTGTGTGGTGTGGAGAGTACAGTCTATGCATGGTTGAACACAAATTTAAATTGTTACGAGCACTGCAGGATACACATTAAAACATCCAATATATTTTTCCCTGGAGGGGGGGATTTCATCATTTTAAATTGAATATTGGTCTAATTTAATAACATGAAAATTGATGAAGCTTCCAAGAGGAGAGGGGACTCTTGGGAAAATTTAGTTTTTCAGTATATAAATTATAGTATCCCATTTTCCAACCCTCCTCTTCTGCCTCCTCCCATCCCCTCCCTCTCCTCCCCATCCAATCTTTCCTATGATGATGATAATGTAATATTTTTTTGGAAATTGGCAATAAATCCTCAAAAAAACATTTTTTGGCACACACTTTACCCAAGTAATAAGTACAGACAGTGTAGTGTAAACAGGGTAAATAATTTTGATATGCACGGACTACGTACGCATAAAAATGGACGATATGATCGTTACGAGCTACTTGTATAGAATGATTACATAAAAATTCAAGTTGTGGAATGATAAGCCATGTAAAAAGGAGGGAGAGGGACTATTGGATGAGTTTTGTTACGACTGGAGACTGAATGGTGATGTCAAGAGACAGAATGGACATGGAGGAGATGAGAGGGAGAGGAGGAGGAGGCTGACGAGGAGACAATGGGATAGCAGAGGTTATCTCTGAGTGTGTCGTTGGGAAGAGGCTAAAGTGAGGAAGAATGAATGATGCCTTTTCAATTCCGGAAGGCCAGTGTGAGCATATTGAATGATTAGGGGTATCGAGATGATGATTTTCAAAAGGGAATGATATAAGAAAAGATTTGCGAGGACAATAGACCCTGGAAAACCTTATTGTCCCACAACAGGAACGACGAGAGAGATAGTTCGAGTATGTATCACACACAAGAATGGACACACAACAATATACCTCCACACACATGTGTGTGTCAATACATTACACGGTAGTGGATGGACGTCAGTTGGTAGACATGTGTATTCCACACACACAGACACACACAGTATAACTGTAGTGATAGAGGAGGATAAGCCGTGGAGGAGGCCGTGCTGTGCTCCAGCTCTTTTATATTATTTTATTTTATACCTCCGTCCATGTACACAGTACACATAGAGAGAGGGAAACTGGAGAATGGACTGGGGGTCAGGGCAAGAGTGCAAGTGAGCCGGTACCTATTTCAATGAGTGCAATGCAGCGTGCCAATACTATTCAAATTCACTCATATGTGAAATAACGTGGAGACATGGGACAGCTCTTAAATCTGAAAAAAATCGAAACGACCTCAAAAGAGTCTCATCCAAAATTTTAATTGAATTTCCAATCGGAAATCTCACTAATGTATGTAGATAGTCTACTCCCTTTCCACACTACATAGGCTATAGCCCATAGCGCAACTGCAGAGGCACACACACACACGCACACAGAAAGAGAATCTTATCCGTCCTCACTCCTCACCACAGACAGACAGTTCTCCCATAGCCGTACATGAGCCGTACATACGGCATGTAGATGTGAATAGAGTTTGTGGTAGCATTTCTCTGATTCTATTCAAGAGGAGAGGAGGAAGAAAGAGGAAATCTGGATCTGGGCTTTTTTCTCTCTTCTGCTAAAACTATAATTGCCCATGGAGAGCCAGAGGCTTGGAGTTGCTCTTAAAATAAGACCAAGTTGAGTATAAAGCATTGAGATTTTCCTTCCTCTCCTTTCTGTGTGTGCGTGTGTGTGAGAAAGGAGTTAAGGAAAATACCACTTATTTATGCATACAGCAAGGAGATTGTACAAAACCTCCAAGTGTAGAGGTTGAGTGAGTCTGAGGAGACTCAAGACAAGGAAAAGAAGCGAAACCCATGACACCGTCCTCTTCCTTTCTCCTCCTTCCATTACAACCAGAACATGAGGAATACTAAGAGATGAGGACGACCAAGTCAAGTCTCCACTGAGAGAGAGGCAAGAGAGAAGAGAGTGAAGAGGGACTCAGAAGATGAGATGAGGAAAGTAGTCAGAAGAAAATGACGTGTCCAAGTAGCTCCTGACACATAAGACTGGGTGAAAAGTCTCCAAGCGCGAGTTTGTTTTCATTTTGTTCGATCATGTAAGAGCTTCCCAACGACTGTGTGTGTGTGTTGTTGTGTAGTCTCTCTCTTCATGTCTGTGTGTGTGTGGAAATCTAGAGGGAAATAATGTTTTTGGAATTGCGAATGACAGCCCCCGTCAACGCTCTGTTCTCGGACAACTTCCACGTCTTTTGACTCTCATCCAACCGCAAAGTAATTTGTACCCACGTTTTCCAAAGACCCTCTGATTATTTCATGTCGCTCACAGACTTTCCATATCCATGTTCTCCTCCTGCTGTACACACAACACACAGCAGATACACACACATACACCACCACACCGTACCTTTCATCAAATTAATGAAAATGACATTAACCTAACAAACAAGCTGACTAATGACAAACACCACACTCACTAACTAATCCACAATTTACTAACTTCCTCCTCCTTCATCAACCAATCTCAATCTCTACCAAGTACTCCTGTCAACCTTTACAAAATGGAGAGATGTAAAGGAGAGAGACAGAAATTGAGGGAGAATCTTCACATCTGATCTCAAAAAGATAGTCAGCCGATGTGGAGAGAGAGAGAACTTTTATAACACACTAATGCCAATACCATCTTCTCTTCTCCTTTTATTAGTGATGTAGTCTATCCTGGGGAAAGTGGGTATATAAATATTGATTCTCATGGCCAACTTGTGCTTACTTGTACTTGTACATTCACATGGTACGATTTGTGTGCGAGTGTGTGGTTGTGTGTTTCGTGGGCAAATTTTTGACAAAAATAAGAAATAACCTCTCCTCAATATATGATAACAGAAATGGAGGAAGAGAGAGAAGAGAGAGGAAAAAATATAAATCGACAGATTTCCCAAGTGCACTCCTCCTCTGTCCCATCTCCTCACAAATTGTACACAGAGAAAGATAGAGGCAGACAGTCAGAGAGATGCTCCATTAGAGAGTTTGGAAGGAAAAGCGAGAGCGAGTAAAACTTTATAACTCGTCTCTTCTCTCTTGAAATAAAAGCATGAGCAGATTTAGTGGAGGAAGAATAGTTGAATATCCCCATCCACTTCCACTACACACACACACATACTCACTCTTCCCCGCGTACATGTATATGCAGTTGGATGTGATTATGTCGATATTATTTGTGTTCATTGGCGTGTAAGAATGCTTTAATGCTAGCAGAGGGATATCCATTCTGTGTGGACGCGATGGGTTATCCCTACCGCAATACACAACGGCACACACTGTGAATTTTCCCAGCAACTCTCTCTTCTCCTCCTTCCCGGGACTTATACACACGTAGACACAATGGGTGAACAACTAGAAACATCGCCTCTCTCTCTCTCTCTCTCTCATTTTCTACCCCTTTCGCACACACACAAGGCAGAGTAGAAGGGAAGGGGGCACGGACAGAACAGAACAACTCTCATGTAAAAAACTTAATGATACTGCCCAAACTTTGATCCCAATCGAAAATGGTGCTGAGTAATCGGGAGTAATGCTCGTCCATCATGTATCATGTATGGTGTACATCATCTCTACTATGTAAAATTATGTTTAAACTGCTGTGTATTGTCCTCCGCCTGTGACTCTTGTGTGTTTGTGTGTGTCTGTGTGTGGAGAAGACTTGTATGAATGCTACGTGATCTGCGAATTATATCAGCCAACGGATTTCACACAATCATCTTCCAGATTGACGACGACAAGTTCATTTGAGAACCTCTTCAACATCATCATCATCATCCTATCCTCGCCTTCTTCCATCGTCATCATCTCTCTCTCTCCCTCTAACAAAATTTCTATTCTCAAGAATTTTTCATGCTGCAGTGAGTTTGCTTTCAATCCAGCATGACGGTCACATTAAAAACCTCCGTCCATTTTTGGTATAACTAAACTTGTCTCTCTTTCTTTCTTCATCTCTATTCCACTTCCTGTCCCTCTTCTTCTCTACACTCTAATATTGTGTACAATTTGTAAGGGCTCTCTTTCTCTTCATTATCATATTGTACTCTGATACCAAAGGAATTTGAATCTACCTGACGCTTCTTTCTCTGTATTCTCTCTTTTTCCCTTTTCTACAGATCTCCTCCCCCTCTTCCCAATCAACAATAACATTGTCTTAATCACGATGAACGGAGCCTGTGAGGTGGTGTACCGTACAAATAATATTTTTTCATGCGAACTCCCAATCATTATATTATTATATGGAAAAGTTTTTCTCTCTTCTTTTTTTTCTTCTCCTACTTTTTTTTTCTATTTCATCCCGGTTCTCAGATCTCATCTTGTTTCCGCTAACGAATTCTCTTAGAATTTTCTTCTTCTCACTCTGTGTGTCGAAGTGTACGTCTGTCTGACAGACAGGGTCTGGTCTATGTGAATGAGCACAGTCCAATTCTATTAACTCTACTATAAAGTTAGTTATAGATTAAAGTAGTGAAGAAAAAAGAAAAGCTTCTAGAGAAACGGAGCAGACTGTGAAAGTTACAGAGGAGGAGGAGGCACACACACGAGAGAGAGAGATGGAGAGTGAGGGGGAGAGGAATAAGGAGGAGGAAGACGAAACTGGGAAAACGCATCACGAATAAGAGAAAAGTTGAATCAGCTTGGAGGGCAAAAGACGAGCCGCTGCATCAGAAAGTCTGAGGGGCATATTTCCACCCCAATGATTTGATCGAGTTGACGGGCCATAGAAGCTACAATCTTCATCTAAATCTACCGAAAAGAAACCAAAACCCATTTCATCTGAAGCACGGTGCCGCTACGTCAATCCATTGGACTTAAGCCCCTCTCCCTCTGCCCTGACTGTGTGTGTGTTAAGCTATATCTTGCTTTTTACATCAAAATATAATCTACCCGTCTGACCTTCCCAATGACTACTTTAGCTCATATTATTCTCTCTCTTTACCCTCCCGATTTAGACTCAGACTCAGACTGTGTGTGTGTGTGTTTGTGTGTAGAAATACACAAACTTTGAAATAACCAATCAGCTTTGACCACACACTTTCAAAAACATGTATTATATCTGTGTGGATTTTTGTGTGTCCACCGGCATGCTTCCCTCTCTCTCTCTTCTATGAAGGGCCGACAGAGAAAGGGAGGGAAAGGGTTGTGTACATGGGCCATAGCCCCTTCATTTCTATTTCTATATATGAGTATAGTTGTAGCCTGCACGAACTCAAAAAAGGTAGTTGAGTTAATTTGGTCTCTCCCCGACCGTGTCCTTTTTCTCTATGTAACTGGAAAATTATAGACTAATGTCCTCAATACTATTTGTCTGTCTTATTTTCTACGACACAACTTCAGGTTAACTACAAAGTGAGAGTGGGTGTGTGTGTTGTGGTGGTGTGTGTGTGTTTGGGGGGAGGGATAGAAGATAAAAAGAGAGATGATCTCACCGATGGAATATTATCATTTGTACACACGCCTTCCGATAACAGTCTGTCCCTTATTTCCCACGCAAATATAGATGGACATTCTCGCTTGTACTCGGCTATTTTTTGGACGACGGGTGATGTGGCAACTCGTGGCTTACTTCCGCCTATAGCTCTCGGTTTTATCGACCCTGTCTCGTAGTACCTGCAAAAAATCACACGTTCTCATCAGTATCCCTTTTTTAAAAACAATTCTGGATACTATGGAGCTAGCTACACAATATTTTTCATGAGGAAAGATGTACCTGCCAAGGATTTTTGAGACACAGCCATTGGAGACTTGGAGAATTCTTGATATATCGCATGGTCGAGCACCAGAGTGGGCCAACTCCACTATCTTCTGACGAGTGGAGTCGGGTAGAGGCCTGCAAGTTCATAAAATACACACATTTAATTTTAGTAGATGAACCTCAATGGAAAAAACAATTTAAATACGCAAAATGACCCTTACCTTCCGTTGACATACACTCCTCCCAGTTGATTAATGCCACTATGCCCTGTATCAAATTTTCTCATTGATTTTCGTTCATTTACTCACTACAAAAATTTATCCTGGACCTAGCAATGTCACTCTAGTCACCAGAACCCGGCTGACACACTCACTTTGTTGATTCTAGTCTCCTCATTCATCTCTCTCGCTTTGTGTGTGTGTGTCCTACACTATTTTGTACATGCACCCTAGTCATTTAGTAATAGTTTCAAAGTTGACTCCTCATTCTAACTACCGGGTAGATCCTATGCATGTACAAAGTATGCAGTAGAATGTTTGTTCTGTCCAACCTCAAACTCAAAGAGTGTGTGTTTGTGTGTGTGAGGACGTACTCAAATGAGACACTAGACTGCATCGTCCTTCACGATTCGTTAGTTGACCAATTACGTGTGGGCCAAACGATACGACACAATGAATGACCCGACGACTATATGCATAGTTTATTTTTCTCCCCGATATCCTCGCTCAGTCCCTGGGTACTCCGTCCATACCCTCTCCTCGTAAACTATTTGCTCATAAATGATTTTGATTTTATTATGGGAGATGTATGGAAGGGAGGGGGTTGTGTCAAGAACTGTAGTGGTGTATGAGGGTGAGTACAAAATACAATGTGTCTGAATGACCCTTACGCCTTTTTTTCTCCTCGATTATGTTTTCTCCCCGAGAAAGCCATAGAAAGAACTAGTGAGTCGGATTTCCGCTCACAGATTCCCAAACTCTATTTGCCCACAGAGGCAAACCTATCGGGTTTTGTCTGTCACACGCGCCCACATAATATCCATTCTGTAGAATGTATACACAATGTGTACTTACATATAGATCCCCTCTCTTTCTCTCCTTCTGTTCTGTTCACAATCCCTATCAAATGTCTCCCTTGTTATTTTCCCCATCCATGTGTCCAATACAATGCGTTTGTTTTCACAACTTATTTTATGCTCGTGATAATTAACCTTTTAGTCTCCCCCTCAATCTTCTCTCCTCTACTTCTCTCTACTAACGTATAATCCTCACTTGGCCCCTTCCTAACTATCCAAATGTTACTTTGTAACATGATTAGCCTTACAAGAGTTGATTTTCCTCTCATAATCCGTTGGAAATCATTAAAAAGTTATTGGATTTATATTAAATGAGTGAAGTCTTTCTAACGATTCCTTGTATGTGAAATTTTGAATTGTAAGTTTGGTAGTAACTAATTCTTTACATAATTTTTTTGTATTAAAAATTAATTTTCTACTAGCTAACCTCTGTCCGTTTTCTGGTGACCTTCAGCAACCATCATCATGATCTCTTTATGTGTGTATAAATTTAGAAAATATAAAAGAAGGAAAAAAAATAATTGTATTTTTCACGAACATTCCACGAACTGACCTGAAATTTTCATAAAAAAAATTCAAGTTCTGAATTCATTACAATTTGTCTCCGCTGTCTCTTTCATACTAATTCAATTAAAGTTTGATGAATTAGTTTATTTGGAAAACTGTGAATTTTAGCTATGATGAAAAATTTTACCGTTTTGGTTTGTCATTTTTATAAAATTTATCTCAATTTTTGGATAGTACTTTTGAATAAAGTCAACTGACCTTTATGAGGCATAATCCCCTCTTTTGGAACCGAAAAAAAGTAATTAAATAATTTCCACTTTTAATATTTTTTGAAACAATTAAAGTGAACCAGCAGATGAGATACTTGTATTTTTAGACCATATCGATAACAGATTAATATAATCTTACCAGGCATCGGTGCCAGTGGGTGCTGAATCTTGCAGCTTTGCTCCACGGCTACTTACAGAAGAAAAATACAAAATCCTGGAAAAGAAACATAGCCATTAAATTTATTTTACATGAGCCACAAGAAGGACGAAAGGGACAAAATGAATCGTTCAAGACATGTGTAGATCTCAACCGGTCAAGGAAAAAGGATGAATTGAGAAAAGGGAGCATCTTCAACCTACGTCTGTCATTCATTGTTCATCCAAATCTCAAATCAATTGTACATTAATTATAGACACAGGAGATGGACAGATCCTTCACATGATGACGTGTGTGTTCGTGGACATGGAATATATTTGTCATAATTTACTCCACATTCACCATTGTTGATGTGGAGTTTGTTGACAAGAGCCACGGCGGGGGAGGAGAGAGAGAGAATGAGCACCAAGGGATCATCATCATAGAAATTGTGAAGGACTGTTCGGGATAATATCGTTCATCCAAATAAATAATGTATGCAGTCTGACACACGATGACGGTATCTCTACTTAAAGTCCTCTCCACATAAACACACACAAGAGAGAATTGCCCGTCTAAAAACTTTGAAAAAATTACTCTCTCTCGTGGCATGACTAAACACATCTGAGAGTGACTGACTGTGAACTGAGTGAGTGAGTGTGTGTGTAACAATAATCAGGTTATCATCCCTGAATCACACACAACAATCGCCATATGTCAATTATCAATTCCAGCCACGTGTTCCACACTCATCCTACTCTAAGAACTCCTGCTCCATTTGCATATTGTGCACCATCCATCCAATTAGATTTATAGAGTTGAGTTACACTCAGATTTCTTCTACTAACAGAATTATACCACACAAAAAATCTACAGATCACCTGGGATGGGTAGTTGTGAATGTGATTTGCTTGCGTCAGCAATCAAGTAAATCAAGTATTGGATTCAATTTCTATCTTGAACCGACCGACCTGGTCACCTTGTAAGGGTATTTTATTTACTGACTCTCAATAATACTCAGCAGAAATAAGCGCCCCACTAGCCACAGGGTGCTGGTCTGTGTTTTTGTGTGTGTGACACACACAAAGTGTACAAGGCAACCTCATTATGAAGGGAAAAGTTCACCCACCACCAAATAACCAATACTTTGATTTATAAGATGGAAAGGACAGTCTCGACATGGGGCATCCCATTCAACTACACTCTATAATACTTGTCAAATAGAAGAGACCGGAGAGGGAAAACATATTCTTCTTCTCCTTCAATCCTTATTCCCTCCAGGAATATTTATTTCTTCCACCTTATTATTATATAATCACACTTTTTGTCTGCTCTGCTTACATTCTACACACACACAAGGTGCCTTAACGGAACACTTCTACATAGTCTGTGTTATCATGTTTCCATTAGACCCATTTCTATTTGTAAACTTGAATGAAATGAAATGAATGAATCCCTCTTTTTCTTCTCACCTTCTCTCACCCACCCACCCAAACCTCATCCTCCTATTTCCACAATCACAAACAAACTCATAAATAATTCTTTGTATCTCTTCCTCTCTTTAAATATTGATTCAGAGGTACACAAAAAAACGGTTTCATATTGTTCCAACTTTGACAGGATTTTTTAACTACAAATTTTTTTGGTGTGCTCCGACTCCATTTCTTCAATCAATTCTCACAAAATTTCACTTCAAAGTCGATGATATTCTCTTCAACTTATATTTTTAACACTCCACTCAAAAACAAATGTGTACAAAATGAAATATTTTCTTAAAAAAATGGAACTGAAAAGACTAACAATGTTAACTTTTAATAAATTTTGAAATAATTTTAAAATTTCAGAAACAGCGACTATCACCAAAAAATTTTAGAAATAATACAAATTTTGAAGAAATCAAATATAAAAGTTCAAATACTGTAATTGAAAATAAATGCAATTGAAAATTTTCAAAAAATTTGATAGGCTCAAGTAGTAATTCCATACTCGATCGAGTTATGAATTTTTGACAAAAAAATGAACAATTTAATTTGCTGGACAATTAATATTTGAAAAATTGAAATTAGAGAATGTTGAGCTGAAAGTTTCAGCTGACTTTCTGACAGTGGACACTTATTCCGGAACGAAGGGACAAAGGAGGAGGAGAGTTGGAATATATATTTTTGAAAAAAGAATACAAGAATAATAAAAAGTGAGTGACTACTCGGAAATGGGGAATGTGAGTGTGGATGGAGGCACACGGTTCATAAAGCATTGGGATCGGTCCATATTCTTGAACGACTCATTATATGGTAACTTGATTTCATAGGAGTGTACATGCACCACCGAGCATAAAATGTCTAGATAAAATCTTACCTCGGGATGATAATTTTTCACTCTTGGCTAGTGGTGATGGTGGTTCCTGTCGGTTTCCTTCTCAATTGACTCTACCATGCTGCTTTCTCAAGGAGTTTGTTCTTCTCTTCCTTCTTCTTTCCTCTCTCTACAATTTCACAAGTCACTAGGACATAAAAATCCGGCCTCATGAGCTGTTCAAAATGGCCAGAGTCTCTCTGTTAAATGATGGTAATACATCCACACACGCTTTTCTTCACTCACTCACTCTCACTCTCCCGTCTTCACACACACAAAAAATTTTCCTTCTTCCTCCAATCTTCCTTCACACTGTCTTAGACTTTTTTTCCTCCTCCACTCTCTGCTGCTTAAAGACAAACGACAATCTGGAATTATCAGACTGAGGGAGACACACACAAGAGTAGAATGGAGAGAGAGAGAGAGAGAGAGAGAGTAGAGGGAAGATGCTATAAAAAAAATTTCGCACAGTCGATGCAAATATTTATGGATGGTTTCACGACACTGTGTGTACTGAATAGTTTTCTGGTAACACTCATCCGTATATTTTACACTGGCTATCACCTTGCAGTAGAAGTTCAAGCAACTGGAAGAAGCACTCGGGCAGCATATTCGGCTTTTTCGGGGGACCAAAGCCAGTCAGGCGAAGAAGCGTATTGGCTCAGCAATCTTGTCGAATTCCAGGGGAATTCAGGGGGGAGACTGTGCCCACTGTGCAGAGGAGGTAGGTACGATTTCGAAGATGGGGGAAGGTTCGTTCTCGTCCTCATCATGCGGCGGCCTAACTGTGGGCTTGGTATAAGCAGCAGCTGTAGGCAGGGCAACGTACCAGGCACACACATCCACACCCTCAGCTGTCTCTCCCCTTCCCCTCCCAGTACCCATATAAATCTATATGAAACACACTCCCTTTTAAATGTATTTCCCACACACACTACACTAGACTTTGACTCTCTGTAGTAGTAGACTCTCAAATTTTGTGGTTCTAAATTGCGTGACTCCGACTAGTTGTCAACTCATTGCTTCATTTCACAGCAAATCGGCGGCGGCTTCTTCTTCCCTTTCTTTCCCTAATAATAAAATCTTAACTCGGCCATCCACCTTCTCAATCATTCTTTTTCAACACCTCCTCCTTCCTCCTCCCTCCCTTTCATCCTCCTTCCTCAGTCTCAATTATAAAAAAACCCATTTACAAACACAGGGATTGACTCGTGTGCGTGTGTGTACTCGTTCTCCTCTCTCTCTATGTGTGTTTGTATTGAGGTTAGAATCAAAGAACAAGGTAGGAGTGTGTCTTGTAATATGATTTTGTTTTTAATTATGACCCCTCTCTGCCCAGATTAAGAGGGTGAGAGCCCATGGCCCCACATACACTCACATTGTACACACACATTCACTCTCACTCTCCACCAAGGATTAATTACATGATGAGAAAATAATTTAGACTGAGGACACCGTGTGTGTCAGATGATCAGGGAGGTTGTTGGATGGGAGAAGGAATATTCTATTCCTTTTTAACAAATTATGTTCCTCACCTTTAGCGGACTTTGAGGGGATGTGGACGGAAGTGAGGAGGCTGGAGAGGTGGAGGGAAACGTAAATAAATCCTACATTCATTAGGTAGCATTCAAGGTGGAATTGCAAGTTAATTAAACCGAAATTCGATTAGGTCGAGTAGATAGAGGAGAGTGGAGAGTGAGTGTGTGTAGGGAGTGGTGAATTGTGTGAGTGTTGAGGTGCTCATCAAATTTTGTGTAGTTTATGGACACCCTAAAGTTTTCCAGTAAATTTCTCTAGTTGCACGCGTCTAGGCAGCCATGAAATTGATCGAGGATCGTTTCGCTTGGGGAAGCGAGAGGAAGTCGTGGGTTTGGAGCGGCGGGCGGGTTTCCCCTGATTGGGTGGAGCCTCTGATGACAAGAAGGCAAGGCAAAGCATTATTTCTGCTTCAATGATAGCCTCCTTCCCTCCACACAAGGCTACATTGGTTCATTTCTATTTTGCTTTGTATTTTGTGTACTACTCCCAGTCCTCTCCGCTTCTCTCTCCATTCTCTCTATCTTCTCTTCTCCTCATCTCTTACTCTTACTCTACAACGCTCCGGACCCGACTCCTCTCTCCCCGTGTGTCTGACTCTTTTCTATATCCCCTCTCTCCTCTGTCTCTCTTTACCAAAGACTATTCAGCTGTCTATTATTCTCAAATGTGAATAGGCCGCCTTTCTTGTTGTCCCTCTCTATCTCATCCATTTCCCACTCTCATCATTACAACAGTGGTTCTTGTTTTGTTTTTTTTCTCCTTTTCCCCTCATCTCATCTCTCCCTCTTTACATATATCTCTCTGTATCGTAAACAGAGGAACACAAGAAATGAACTTATTGCTCCCACCAACGTGCTTCACTCGTCCTCCCCTGTCTACAAAAAGTACAGACTAGTAGAGTACAATATAACATTGTACTGTACGAGGATTTGTGTGTGCGTCTGTTTGTGTACATTGCCTTTTTACACTTTGTACTCTTCTTCTTTTCAACAGTGATACTATAATGTATAAATTTTGGTGGTAGTGCGGAGGAGATGGTTCTTCTTCTCTCCCTTTTCCTTCTGCCGGACACTCTTCCGCTTCGTCATTCAAGTTTCTTTTTTTCTGTCAACAAGAGTTTTGTTTTGTACAACTACTCAACTAACTACGTACTACAGAAATAATGATAGTAGCTGTAATACATAAAGAATTGTAATACACAGAATAATGAATAGATCTTTGTGTTTCCATCCCGTGTCCTAATAAAGAGAAGTTTTTTTGATTCAAAAGAGAATGTGTCTGTGTTTGAAAAAAACTCTTAAATCATTGTGCATATGTGTAGGGACTCGTTGCCTCTTTTTTATTGTATATATATGTATATTTTATTGAGTATAATGTTTGATACTAATTTTCATTTGTATATATGACTATAGAATTCTATCATTAACAGTGGTACATCCTATTCCATAAGATTTGCAGCATCATTTTCAATCCACGGCAGTCTTTTCTTCTTCTTCTTTTCTTTACTCTTTCTTCCATTTTTAGTCATTCCCATTCATCCTTCATTATTCCTCCTACTGTTAGTTTCAATTCAATTGGGATAAAAAAAGACCAAGTGAAGAGTAGAGATTTTTCTATTCATATTTTTCAGCTTCATAGAGCATTCAGTGAAGAAAAAGACTAATTTTTCTTCATTTGTTAGCTGTGGGTCTCAAGATTCTACCGTTCTTCTTCTTCGTTGATGACTACCGAGTCATGGTAAAATTAATTTAGTGTGTAACATTTAAATTTTTAACAGCACTTTCGTAAATGCATTCCGTTTGATCTTGTAGGTACATGAGTAGAGGTGAGATGCGCAGTACCTACTTTTTTCTTGATCGAGATTGTATGTGAGACAGTTGTTTCAATTATTTTCGGTAATTTTCCCAGCGAAATTCGGCATCAAAGAAAATGTAACCTTATTTTGTACACACATAATACATATTGTGCGTATGAGATTAGATTGACAAAAAAAGAAGGATGAGACAGAGACAGAGATAGACTGTAGGAATATACTGTAGGTGCTTGGACTACGTGTGAGGTCTGATGATGATTTGAAGATGATGACGAGGAGGAGGAGGAAGAGTCGTTGTGAGCAAGTTTCGGATGACATTTTACCTTTCCTTGATGTTAAAGCCACAAGGTTGTGCATATACGACATTGCGGTGTGATTCTCTCTCCTCATCTCATACTAGAGAGTCATGTTCATGTACTCCTCATATCTCTCTGGACGGATGACAGTTGTGTGACTGGTCCCAGTCAGAGAGAGACAAGGCCTCCCAAGGAATACAACATTGACGGAGAAACGAAAAATTGAGAGGATGCCGAGAACTTGACTCTACAAGAGATAATTTTTTTTGTAAAAAAATACATCACAAATCAGCATTGAAGGATCATACCGAATACAGACTGTGTATCATCGTACATTTAATATATACTTGTGGGATTATCTTCACACACTGGACACACACGGTGTGAATAAAAAATATCCATATAATTTTGACTAATACTTGCATTATTGAATTAAGAGTACTTTAAGTATTTGGTTTCTTGACAAGAAATTCTTGTCATATATTATTTTGTCGTAGACACAATGAATAATAAGGTATTGAGGGAGGGGGGAGAATGGTCAATGTGACTTCCTTGTGACGAAATCGATTGTCTCTGACTTGTCGGATTTGCGTGCAAATCGTCCATCAAGGCTCTTAAGTAGACAGGGAGAAGGGTAGAGGATATTTTGGAGGAAAATGGTTGATTCTGCTTGGAAAAGAGCAGTAGTGGTAAAAGGAGGGTAAATAGAGAGGGAGGGAGAGAAGGGGAAGGTTTGCGTGACCAGTGTATGCCGTACATAAAAGATCATTTGTAATAAGTGGATGGATGGACAACAAACAAAAACTTTATATTTAGGACTTTTTCTCTTGCTCTCTCTTTCTCCCCTTTTCCTTTCTCTCTTACCCTTTTATTAGCCAGCTCGCCACACTTCCGATCCGCCTAAGTGGTTTTCCATAAATCTTTAGTCAGTGGACAAGTGACTGACTTATTTAGTAAAACACACGATCCACTTGAACAGTTTCTTAATGCTCTTGTTGAACCATGAGGGGGGCATGTGGAAGAGTAATTATTGTGTTGTAAAATCCATAAATATGTACTACATACACTTGTGTTCACATGACACGCTCATTTATTTCATTCCACCATTACATTAGCAACCAAGTTATGAATACGAATTAATGGGGAGAAATATCTTTATAATAATTTGTCCGGGATGGAAACTAAACAACAACAACAACAACACAACAAATTGGAGAGAGAGGGAAAAAATACCATTGTAGATAGGAAAAAGGAAAAAAGATTGATGAATATGAATTAATATCATGAGAGACGAGAGTAGTTGATCATAATGGATGATTCCTTGCTGGTGGTTATTCACAATTGAGGGGTTATCAAGTATGAAATGAGGCAATAAGATCATTGTGTAGTCTCAAAAATTCACTGGAGGATTTTTCATCATAGGGTGATGCACACATGGCTCACCGCATGCCCTTCCTTAATCAACCGTGGAATTCCAGGTGGAAAATAATTCAACCATGTATCTCCATCTCTGTCATTCATCCTCAGCCCTTCTACTCCCAGTCCACAGCTCTACTTCTCTACATCATATGAATTGATATGTATTTGTATTTCCTCAATTCTATGTAATGTATGCACGGTACTTATTTAGTTTGTCCTCCTCCTAGCATAACCATAGTGAGTAATCGTATTATTGACCAGCAGGAAGACGATAAATTCCAATTTATCAACACCCTTTCACTTCCAAGTACATATTGTACACACACTTCTCTCTGAATAGAATCACATAATGCACTGTACGTTCAAATGTGAGTACAAACTTTCACACAAAAAATTATGTGGAATTTCTATCAACCACCGTCGATTCTTAAAAAAATGAACGTTGCTGTTACCTGAAGTTCATGCAGTACATAGTACATGTGTAATGTTCAAAAAGTACGAGAATGTGAGCTGAAAAAAGTTGTAGAATTTTTTACGAGGATAAAAGCCTCTTTGGAATTAATGTTAAAAAAACAGTAATTGCAACACATTAGATATAGTGGATGATAAATTGGAGGAGGATAGCATGGTGTACACAATAGTAATAATAAAAATCATGTAGCTTGCTTGCCGCGTGCCCCTCAATTTACTGTGTGTAATAGTAATAGGTACTGAGGAGGGGAACAAAACAGAGCAGTCAAGTAGACAGAGAGGACAAGAATGAGAACAATGTGGAGGCTGCCAAAAAGTGAAAATGTTTCACCAGCACTTTGACTATTCCTATTGAAATGGTGTCTTCTCAAATTTCAGTCTTTTCAATCAGTGTGTGTGTTTGTGTAGTGTGTAGTGTAAGAAATGCATCATTTCAAAAATCCTTAGCTAGTTGTAACTTTATCTGTGACGAAGACGGGGCTCAACATTATGGCACCGACTCATTTTACCAGATGCCTTCAGTCCAGTGTGATGGCTGTCAGAGAAATGTGTAACCAAATAATAGCTGTTGGTGGTGTAAGGGAAGCCTAATAAAAAAATATCCATCACATACAGTAAAGAATCATCCTTTTATTTGTAACCATCAAAAAATGTACTATTAACATAAGGTACTTATGGTACATATGAGGTATGTATTACATTGTGTATACCTTTTTTGTTCAGGGAGAACTCTCTCTCCCCTTCCCACTCAAAATATTGACAGTCTCAAATTTCACTGATTTTCAATAGCGATAATCCTGTAGCCATCCCCCTCCTATCCCACCTTGTTGTATGTAGAATGATGAACACTGTAATTTTAACTTGGTTAAACGAAGGTGATCAACCATAGTTTTGTTCATTATAATATGATGAGGAAATAAGGACAGACTTTGTTCTTTCTTGGTGGTGAAATGGAATTTTGTAGAGTTAGATTTTTTTTTGAAAAAATTATTTTATGAAATGTCCTTTCTATATTTTCCAATTTTCATCAATGAATGACTGTTTTTTATAGAGGAAATTTTATGATTGGTCTGACTGTGTGTGACTGCGACTATATGTGTGTGTGCACTTTGATTTGGAATAATTGTTTTTCTATTCGGCCTGTTCGTTGTACTCCGTCCCATTCAATAAATCTCAAGTAGAAAAGTCAAGTATATTTGCAGTTTCTAAATATACATTCATGTACTTAATACTTGTGAGAGGGAGTGAAAGAGAGTGACGACTGTTTATGTAGTCACTTTGCAGGACCAAGTGGAGGGATACATACGTAAATGTAGGTTTATTCAACAGAACTACTCGTACATGTACACATATATTGAGATTGAGAGTTTATTAATCCTCTTGTCAGGTCTCAAGTTGTTCTTCTCTCCAACTCTCACCCTCATACAGCCTACTCACAACCCTCCCGAACAAAAACTCGATAAAATTTAAATGACTATTTTACCATCTCTTCACCCGCACCCCCAACTGCAAACACTTTACCCCTCAGCCAAATAAACGAGAAATGAGAAAGAGCGAGAGAGAGAGAAGGAGAAAACCCGGGCGATCCCGATCGAAAAATTGATCTGCCATTCTGGCTTGCACGGATTGTGCAAGCGGGAAGAAGTGTCTACACTACTGACTACACAGACACACTACATAATAAGAGTACTATAGAATTCTCCCTTGAATCTGTATACATGTAAATATATCAACATTTCAGCTGCCACTTGCATTTGACACTCCAGAAACACTTGCATCCACAATGACGTACGGAAAACGGGAAAGTTGTAAATTTTGTTCTCTAGACTTGGGAAAAAACTGTTTATTCGGAGTAGTACAGTTGGAATATTTACAAATGCACATGTTAAGATTTGAGTCGATTTACTATGTGCGGGTCCTTCTATGCTGAGTAGAAATAAATCAATGATGAAGAATTTGTCCTGATAACAGCAATAATTATTAAACTACTGCAATACATAGCAAAACTGTCTTTGTTTACAGGCGTGAGAAAATGGCCGTGATTGATTCTCAAGATTGTAATTAATAAGGTGGACAACACACAATCAAAACGAATGCAAGGGATAATATACTCTGTACTTACGATATAAAACTTGAATTATAGATGAGTGTGAAGAAGTCCTACGATACCCATGTGTTTCACATGGATATAATATTAAACTGTTGTCTAGTCTTTATAAACTACTAGCGTATGATCTATCTATATTATCAAAAATAGTACATAATGATGTGTGTTGTGTGTGTGTACCTGCCGGCTTGTTTTGATCTTACTCGAAGCCATTGACACTGGCCATGTAATTCTTTTTGAAAAGAAATTTTACACGCCTTGGTTTAGTTGGCATTATAGGGACTACTCTCTTGTGAGGACTGGGAGGATGGAAGAGTAAAGTACAGTAGCAGTCAAGCCAAATGAGCACATTCATCTCAATTCTCTCTCATTCATTGTGTAAAGTGTGTGACTGTGATGAAAAGCAATTCTCCATTAAAAATTTCCTAATCTGTTAAGGACCATGTTCGTCTTTTGTGTCGAGTATAAACTTGATAAAACCATTAGTCAAAAAAAGGGAGAAAAAATTCTTACAACAATAAGAGTTAGGATGTTATTCTGGTTCTAGGGAAAGAAATGAATTTGAGCAGGTGTCTCCATATCCTTATGTGACAAAAGTAAATCATTATGATATAACGTAAAGAGATATAGAAGTTTTAAAATGAGACAAGATATTTATTGTTCAAAGAATAGAAAAATATACTATAAACTCTTCTGTATCTTGTCAAGTAACATATTAATTCGACCTTTCATTAAAGGTTGTCCTTTAGGAGTCTTTTGATTTAATATTTTGTACTTTTCCAGTCTCTTTTTCTTTCGGTTTGTAATTGCAAGGGCTCTTTCTTCTTGTCTTCTTTTAGCAGCCGTCATCCGTTCCGACTTTTCATCCTTTTTCTTTCTGAATTCCGTTTTAGCTTTGGTCATGGCAGAAGGTTTTTGTCCTTTCCATTTATCTGTACCTGTAAGTAAAAAATTTGAATGAAGGCAGAAGGTTTTAAAAATACAATAATTAGATTAGTGAAAATACACTGTATTAAAATATACCAATAAAATTCTTTTTTGGACCAGGTCTCGCTGAATTTCCTCCGGGACTCTCTGTCGGAGTTGACGGGGCTACACTCCATTTGGATGTTGCTACAACCTCAGCAACCGCAGACTCAACACCACCTCTGTCTCTTTGGCCCGAATTATTCTTCCGCTGTGTCTTCTTCCAATTCGCTTTTATCCCAAATTCTCTTCGATTCTGTGCCTCCCTGACCTTGTCCAGCTTCTCCTGGTAGTTTGAATTGTAAGAGGGTCTGTATTTTGCCGGAGTTACCCGATTTTTCTTCATTTTTGTAAGTACTTTTTTGTCACTTTTGTTTTAAAAGTTTTGTATTTTGTGATGTATTCACACGACGCACACACTTCTTGACACGGATGACAATTGCAGGGTTATTTTTAGAAAATCAGATCCAACTTAATACTACATGTTATAATACATAAGTAGCAAAATATCCGAATATTTAGTAGGAGAAATGTGCGAGGTCAAAAAGAGGAGGGGGTGGGACTCTGTTCAAAAATGTGCTTCAAAGGTCCGTCATTGATATTCCAATGCCTCTATGCCTTAGAAATTTAATTGTACAATTACATATTAGTAGTAGTAGTAAAGGTGAGTCAGACATTTCGCTGTCGTCACTAGTTTTGTAATGACGTATAGAGAATTAGAAATCTATAAAGAGTTAAGGACAGAACCGCCCAACTCAGACAAAGCTTTAATCTGCAATTTCGGCATTGTTTGGTGAGTGCTTAACACTTGTTGTTTTCTTTTGAGTGACTCAATTTGAGTCAAAGATAACGTCATAGTTCACAGTCAACTTATCATTTCTGACAATTGTCGATTTGATATTTATATAAGTGGACAACTCTCACACTCATCTCTTAGTTCACAAACTACTGACAAACTTTGTCTATTCTGTTTTTTACAGCTGTTCAGATCTGACTTTCTGGTCATACTTTTGAGTATATTTTTTTTACAAAAACATTTTTTTTGATAACATTTAGAATGTATCCTTACCCGGGTCAGCCAAATCAAGGTCAGCCAGGATATCCACCGGTAAGAATTATAACTTTTATCATACTGTCATGCTAGTATTAAGGTGTGGATAATTTTATTTATTTATTAATTTTTATTTGTGTCTTTGAAATTACAGCAAGGTTATCCACCAGTTCCAAATCAACCAGGGTATCCACCGGTAAGAAAATAATTTTATACTTGTACAGTCATACTATTGTACCTGCAAAAATATTTAGTAAATTTATGTCATCCATTATGTTCTATTTTATTTGTAATTATTTAGCAACCAGGCTATCCTTATCCTCAGGTACAATTACAAATTTGAGTGTACTGTCATTAATAATTTAAAATTGTAAAAATATTTCATGTAGATGAACTAATGTCATTTATTATTTTGTTCGTAATTATATAGCAACAGTCTTATCCTTATCCTCAAGGCGGTCAAGCACCATATCCCGGAAGTCAACCATATTATCCTCAGCCAAACCTTGGTTTTGATCCTTCACAACCACAAGCTGCTCCACTATATCCTCCGGTTAGAATTATGCAATGATCAATAAAGTTTACATGAAGGAATCAAAAATAATTTTCGATTGTAATTTAAACTCATCTGGTATTTTACAGGCCGGTCAGCCACTTTATCCTCCACAGCCAACTGCCTATCCAGGTCAGGTGTCACCAAGTCATCAATCTTATCCAGGATATCCAGGACAAGCTGCTCCATACCCGGGTCAACAAACATCTCCATACCCAGGTCAAGGAGGTTATCCTTCTCATTCTCCAACTCATCACGCTACTCACCACTCTCACTCTCACGCAGCTCACGGACACGGTGGAAGCGTAATGGCTACCCAACAATCTTATCAGGTAAAAATTAAACACTTTGACTGATAGCAAAATTAAGATCTTATTGTCATACACGTGTTATTTACAACATTTATATTATTGTACAGGAAATTCCTACTATCCGTGAGGGTCCTTTTGATGCGAACGCGGATGCCAAGATATTGAGAACTGCCATGAAGGGATTCGGGACAGGTATGGATTATCATGATATTAAAAAACACTATTGACTTTTAAAGAAGATGACTCATTCGTAGCATATGGAATCATTCTATTAAAATGCTAACATCCGGTATGGTATGTCATCACAGATGAGGCTGCAATCATCAATGTAGTGACGAAACGCACAAATGCACAGGTATGGAATGCTCACTCACGCAAATTTCTATGCTAAAATTAGTCACGGAAGCGGTTGAAAATGAATAATTATTTTTAAATTCCAGCGTGTCCAGATAACGAATGCTTTCAAGGCATCATATGGAAAAGATTTGATTAAGGACATCAAATCAGAGATCAGTGGAAATTTTGAGAAGACTGTGGTCGCACTGCTGACGCCAAAATATGATTACATGGCAGAAGCCATTCATGATGCTATTGCTGGACTTGGAACAAAAGAGCATGTTCTTGTGGATGTATTGTGCACTGCTACGAATCAAGAAATTCATTGGATCAAGGCCGCTTACCAACGTATCTACGGAAAGATTATGGAAAAGGAAATTTCCTCAGATTTGAGTGGGTTCTTTGGACGTCTTATGATTGCTATTTGTGCTGTAGGTTTCATATCACTTATTCACAACAAGTATATTGCGAGACATGACAGGGTAAACTAATTTTTTAAACATATTTATTTAAGGCTGGTCGTGACGAAAATCCTGTAGTTAATGTTGGACAGGCTACTCAGGATGCTCAGGATTTGCTAAGTGCAGGACTCAAAAAGATGGGCACGGATGAGAGCGAATTTATTCGCGTTCTCATAACTAGGAGCTATGGACATCTGCGAACTGTTTTCCATGAGTAAATTATTCTGAATATTCTATTCCATTATGCGTAATTTTTAAGTATTTGTTGTAACAGTTTGTTATATCATCTGTCTTAACTGAAAACAGGTATGAGAAGATCAGCGGGCAAGATATTGAGAAGAGCATCAAGAGTGAATTTAGTGGAGACATTGAGGATGGACTACTGGCAGTTGTGAAATCCGTCAAAAATCGAGCTGCGTACTTTGCAGGTAAGAATCCAAAGAAAGAAATGATATAGGATTTAGATTTTTTTTCTCAAAAGTGCATTTTTCACTTGGAACAAATGAATGAATTTAATTCTATGAAATAAATTTTTTCCGACTTTGCAGAACGTCTTCACAAGGCTATGGCTGGAGCAGGAACGAAGGATGGTGTCCTTATATACATACTTGTAACTCGGGCTGAAATTGACCTGGAGAGTGTGAAGCAAGAGTTCAACAGGATGTATCACAAATCTCTTGCCTCTGTTATTCAGAGTGAGACATCAGGGGATTACAAGAAGACTTTGAGTGCATTATGTGCTTAAAGTATTCATATTTTCCAAGAAATTCTACGTGTTTTTTCTCTAACATTGACGTCACTTTTTAAATGAAATTAGGCTCATGAGTAGATCACCCACCGACCAAACCATTTCAAAAATACAGCAGTTCTCTCTCTTGATAAATTTTAATTCTTAACATAAAACTTAAGGACTGAAATTTCCATGTATACTAAAAAATTATTCCTGTGTGACTATATAGTACATGTATGTAGATACATACACTTTACACATTTATCCGATTCACTTACATGTCTTCAACATTTGCAAGTGACATCAATTCACTTCGTGTCCACTCATGAGTCTGTTCATAAGATTAGAATTTTGAAATTACTATTATCTTGTTTAGATAAGCATTTTTCGAAACCAGTTTGTTATGGGGTTTACATTCATTCAGATATTGAATAATCGAATGAAATGTATTATTATTTATTTGGTATTTTGTCTTTATAATGTAGTTCTCTCATACATTTTGTGCCTTTTGTTTTCTGGTTGAGGGCTTCCTTACACCTCTTTGATAAAATGAACATTTTTCTTGCTTGTGTTTACTGGACATTAATCTTGTTTCGTTTTCAATTTCACTTATGGTCTCAAACAAACACTTTGAACTTTATGTATTTCCATGTATTCGTTTAAATGTCATGTTCTTTCCGTTATACCTATGTAAAACTATCCGTTTGTTTGTTTTTTAAAAATGTTTATCTTTTTGACATCTTTGTAAAATGTTTCTGTGTAAAGTACTTATTAGATGAGTTACTTTTATTTTTCAGTTGACGTAAGGTGTGATCCAAAACTATAGGACATGTCGTTTTTATGCCGTAACTTTTTGAACCGGTGCCCCTGAGACCTGAAATTTTCAGGGATGAT
>WJFB01000849.1:0-45031 GCA_009870185.1 Pygmarrhopalites habei | reverse complement strand
ACCTGACACGTGTTTTACAATATTTGTGCTCGTTGCTAGAGTTGATAAAATTCAATTTCATATGCATATCATTAGTAAAAGTACGTTGTTGCTCTGAGCTAGCTAGGAACGATTGTGTGCTCTGAGCTAGTTCACAGCGCTCTGAGCCAACCGTCGTTGTGAGCCACGACATATATACGATATACACAATATGTGTATAAACTCCTTTATCATCATGAATTATGATGAAGAAAAGTTGAACATTCACACACACACACACAAACTTAAGCTGATGAAATCCAGAGGAGAAGTAAGAACATCCTTCCCTCCCGAAAAAAGATATGTACACTTACCTACTATGACATCTTTTTATATTTTCATCATCCTCACTCTTTCTCTTACAAACCAATTCAATTCATAATTTAAGAATATATTTAGACCACATTTCCTTCAACACACACATCCTTTCAAGAGGATAAAAAACTTTTTATGCTAAATAAAACTTGTTTTTTGATTTCTTCTTCTTCCTCCCTCCATTTTTTCAATAAACGAGAAAAAGTTCATCTCCTCTTTTTACCTAAATTGAAGTTGAACGTACCCTTCCCCATCTCTTTCTTACCCTACCGGGCTACCTACCACACAAAATAATTCTACGATACATAGCACCTTCCCATGTTGTACAAACAAAAAACTTTTTTTTAAAAGCTTCAACTTGTGTGAACAAAGGAAACTGGAGAAGAAGGAGAGAGAAAACTTGTTCCAGAAAAAAAAGTCAATTCTTAATTGGATCCCCCTCTTCTCATCCCCTTGAAAATTTCTAAAAAAACAATCTTCCTCCCTTTCCTTTACCACATTAATTCTCAACGTGGACTCTCGACTTAATTGTCACGATGACACTACCCCCCTACCATGGGACAAATCTGTAGATGAAGCGGGAAAAAATCATTCAAGAATTTTTTCAAAAAAAAAACCATCCCTCATCCCTCGGTGGTGTACTCCTCTCTCAATGAAACCTTGACCTACGTCACTAATATCCGAGTTTTACCCCCACACACTACTCTCCATCCCTACCTGTGAGAGAGGGTAAAAATGGAAAAAACCCTCTTCTTTTCCTCCCCCTGCCTTTATCCCTTGTTTCAATGTGTGGGGAAGTGTACTACTACATCCGTCGTAGTAAACTACGTAGTTTCAGTTGAAGGGAGGGGGATAGAAAAATCCATGGGAGAATTCATGTGTTCAGATCAGAGAGAGACTGGAACTACCAACCCTCTTTAGATCCAGGGCCACAGACACACACACAACTCTACCTCCCCTCCTTGAAATAAATTTGATTCATCCCTACATCCCTCTCTTCGATTTTCAATCCGACAGTCAGAGAGACTTAACAATTCCCCCTACCACTGCACTGCTAACCAACAGTTACGTGTGTGTATGCATGCAGAGTGAATAAAGGACCGGGAGAGAGTCAAAAACACCCCCTGTGCCGGATAAGCTCATACTGTGATACACAGGGAGTAGTACATGCCATGTATTATATATTTGACTGTACGCACACACACACACACTTTCATCCCTCCTACTCTACATACTTCTGTTCAAATGATGAGGCACGTAGAAAATAGAATAATAAAAAATATATTCCCCAAATGGATCACACGACAAGGAGGGCTATCCACAAACACACACAAACAGTGTATGTGTAGTGTAGGGCGTAGCATTATGCATTCATTTGCCTTCTCCAGAATAGAAAACATTCAGGCCATCCTGCATCCATCCATGATTATTATTTTTTTCTCTCTCTCTCTAAATCTTACTGTAGTGTAGTATCCGTATACAACTCTAACTCTGTATTATCACTTTCATGGTTGCCCAACTCTCATCTTTTTCGTATATTTAAAATCAAGCCCTTCCTCCCTGGCACAAGCACGACACCACACACATTGACATTGCTAAAATCATCAAATCAATAGAGCGTGAATAATTTCTACATTAATTCCAATCATTCCTTAACGACTTGTTAATGACCCTCCCTCTCTTTCTGTTCTCCTCTCTCTCTATCTCTATCTAAAAATAATTTTCCATTCGAACAACTATCTACCTTCTTCCCTATATGATGAACCTACAAACCAAACACTCTAACTCTATTATATAATGTGAAAGCTCAACAGGAGGGCTCCGCCTACTTTACATAAACTATTATCACTAAAAATACTTTTCAAAATTGATATTCAAATACACACAACACGCGCGCATTCATCACATTTCCATTGGATGCACTCCACTCCACACCATTTTCATCAAATAAAAAAAATGGCATTCTTGACATAGCTGACAAAAATTATTTGTATTAAAATTGAAGTATGAATTCTCTTGAAAGAGAATTTTTCTTTTTCTCAAAAAAAACCTTGTTCAATCACTCCATGCTGTGAGCGTACATACAAAAGTTAAAGTGTACACTGCACACTCAGCTAATTCCTAATTTTATAATTATTTACCCTCTCTTCTCTTCCCTTCAACACACACAACTCTCTAATCCTCCACCAACCTGTTTAGCTCCAGCAATTAAATGTTATCTATGTGCCAGTCAAAACAAATGATTATCCTACCCTGCCTTTTCCCTGTGAATCACACACACTAAACTCGAGAGTAGTCAACATTATGTTGAAACTGGAAGAGAGAGGGAAAAAATTAAATCAGTCTGGCTCAACTCTTTCTCAACATATACATACAATCTTTATATATTCAATCCACGTAGAAATTGAGAATCAAAACATCCCTAGACACTACACTCTGTACTGCTAAGGGTTGCTCCACAATCCAATAGAAAATACAACGTGGTTGATGCTGTGAACTTAAATTCCTAGGCAGAATTTAAATTCAAAAAACATCAAAGGAAATGATAGACCAAGTTAAACGAAGCTGTTCCACCAAGAGAGAGAGAAAAGAAGAAGAAGAAATAGAGAAGCAAAAAGAGAAGGGGAGAAAACAAAACAAACTACAGGACAAGAAAGGGGGAAAGAGAGGAGACGAGAGACCACTAGTCCTGCAATTTTTATTTTTATTACTTTCATTTTCATCCCCTTGTCTTATTATGTAAGTCTTTATGTGAGTCCTGTGTCTTCAACCTGTATAATAATAAAAACCCCTCATTGTTTTCCATCCATGTACAACAAGGATATACCATAGTAAATCATGTACATACTTTTCCTTTAATGTATGGGACAAAAAAAACAAAAATAATAATAATGATACTTCTCTGTCCATCTTTCTCTCTCTTTCTCAGTGTGTGTGTATGTGTGTGCGTAGACTGAACGCAGTCAATTTTTCTTAATCAGATTTAAATTTAAAAATCCTACCTTATTACCTCCTCTCTCCCTTCCTTTCTCTCTTCCTCTCTCTCTACAAAATGAATGAAGGTGCGTACTCACGCAGAGCCATTACATTATACTATACACACATAAGTCAGGGCTTAAAAATTGTACAAGAAATCGTTTCACCATTAGGCAAGACCAAGACAAGTTCCAGTTTTTACACATATTTTAACTATTTTTTTCCCTTCTCACTCCAGGTTCTGGTTTCTTGACTACATAAGTATACCCTGTGTATCCTTATACGCCTTGTTGTTGTTCAACAATTTTTTATACTCTCTCTCTCTCTGACTGTAGAGATTCAAGCTTTTGACTTTTTTTATATGAAAGGAGAACCAGACCACGACACACACACACAGTGGAAAATGAATAAAGACCTGGAAAACTCGAACCGAGTCGAGTCGACCAAGACGAAGGCCTTGAAGTACCTCTAGGTAACCTACATCCATACTAACACCAAGACAGCGAGAGTCGACATAAAAATAAAAAAAACTAACATCCATACGTGACCACAACTTGTTTCTCTCTCTTTCATTCTCTCATTCCTTTCTTTATATCATTTCTTTCTCTCTCTCTTTCTGTACACTCCATCTTTCCTCTCCTTCTCTGTCTCCGACTATTCTGCGTCTTCCACCAAAGAATATACGAAAAATATTATACTTGTATACGCTTGTAAAAAACACTCTCCCACTCACCATCAATTTTTTTGAACACACACACATCCACTCTCTATTCCTTTTTTTCCCTCTCTTCCAAAAACTGACAAGCTGAAAACCCTTCCCAGCTGTCTGTTACATTTCGAAATTTTCAAACAAATATCATTCTCTCTCATCCAGTCACACTACATACATGTGATATGGATTTTAAATTCCCTTTTTTTGATTTCCTTCTCATCATGATATGAAACTGTGGAGACTGGAGGGAGGAACAACAGCAGAAGTAAAGTAGTCAAGTCCAAAAGTCAGTCAGACGTGATTTTCCAATACACTAATCTAATTTCGAGGGAGAGAGTGAGTCGTGATGGAAAATTTCCCACAATTTTATTAAAATACAATTCCAATCCTCCTCCCACTCCTCCTCAACCACCACCCCTTCATTGTGAACATTTCGCTAATACCCAAAAAAACCACATTTATTTCTCCCCCCACACACACTATTATTATTATCATCATACATACGTGAGTAGATTAGCCCTCACTTCAAATCTCCAAACGAAAAAAGAGAGCCTCTCAACAACAACTGATAATAATAAGCTTGACTTTTTGCATTGTCCTTCCCTCTCTAGTCCTTCTTCAAAATTTTCCTATATCAAAGAGAGAAAGAGCTTTTTGACTCTCTTTTACAAATTTTCTAAAGCTCTCTCGGACCATCCCTCCACACACACACATATGATGACGGTAGAATCAAAATGCATTGCAGCGCATAATGCTATGTCATCTTTATTTGTTTACCAGCTCTCCCCTATCTCCCGCTACACCCCGTACATACGGAGACAACATGTATCAATACATGTCATCCTTCGGCCCAACTTTTCCACTATGAAAAAAAACCAAAAATCTCAACAAAGAGAGAGAGGAAAAAAGTTCAACTCATAGTCAACCCAGTATTATAATAGTCAAACACACGCACTAAACTCACCCGTACGCATAATATTCCACGAACACCTTCTTTTTTCCCTTCGCCACCATTATATAATCACTTGCAACTCATTCACAATCACAATACTCACCAGTCAAAGGCTGTGTGTGACTCTGCTTCGAGAGAGTCATGAGAGCTTTTTTTATTTTGTCTGATGACACACAGAAAACCCGTATGGTTGTGACTGTACACAAAGTGTAAAATGCACAACAAGATCCTTTAAAAAGTCATTCCCGCTCCTATTTTCCTAACAAAGAATTCACTCTACAAAAATCTCAGCATGCAGAAGAACCAGAGAAGATCAAGAAGAAGAAGAGTTGACTCACAAAAAGTTAAAAAATAAAGAAAGAAATTATATTTCCATTTGCATCCTTACAGAAAAAAACCCCACAATACCCGGAATACTCAAGAATCCACCTGTCACTCTGTCCACCCTCCATGAAAAGCATGTGTGTACAGAAATAGGGGAGAGAGAAATGTGAAAGGAGAAAATACACAACAAATCATAAACCATTATGATTTGTCCTCAATATATTACACACACACAATCGTAATTTAACGTGTCCCCCCGTTTGAACATCAACAATGACAAAAACTCTGTAACAAGATTTTCGTCAATGAAATCCCTTCATAATTCACTTTATTATCACTACATGTAAGTTGAGGACCCCACCCCCTCCTTCTTACTCCAAAGATTTACAAAAATACTACACACACACACAACCAATATTTCCCCTTATTCCCTATTATACACAGATCCTAAACATTGGCTCGCGTTCTTTGTTGTTGTTGTTCCTCCTTCCTTCTCCTCCTCCTTGTTGTTATTTATTAGTATATTACCTTCTATTTTCAGCCTGTATAGTCACCTCTGTCGACATACATGTTAAATGTTTATATTTCCTCCTGTACATACACTAGTCACTAAGGTCTTTTATTATAAACACACAAAATACCATGCTGTGACAAGTCGACCAAGTATTTCGGAAAAAAAAGAAATTTTTACATGCACTTATTCCTATTTTTATGAGCCTGTCGCTACCCCATAATCTTGAACAGTCCCACATAAACATACATACACAAATACACACTCACAATGAAAATGTCCCTTTGCCCTTCAGGTCGCGTCGTCCTCCTCATCGTCGGCCAAACATCAAACATCCCTTCAACTTCTTCCCCGAGAGAGATGCTGTAATATAGTCTCAAGAAGAAAAAATCAAATTCTACTACATCTTACTCCAAACTTTTGTGTCCTCAACTCCATTGACGAGACAGCCTGGTAGTAAATACACACACAACTTGTGTCACACAAGTGTAGCCAACCTTCTTCCCCCTCCTCCCATTCATATTCAACAATAACAATAAATTCTACATTTTTCTGCTTCTTTTTTAGTTTAGCCTACCAAACTTTCACCCCCTTCATTTAAACACTGAAAAAATCATTTAAACTCCCAGAGATGAAAAGAGAAAAACTCTTAATTCAAAATATAAATTCACAAACTATTATCCACAATAAAATCTCTGATATGTAAAGTTCACTTTATCTACAACTAATAAGAGACAAAATCCAACAACAATACAATAGAGATACCGCCAAAGACACACACTCTCTCTCATACATTTTCCCATTGGCGCATCTTCCAATTTAATAAGAAAAATATTGTATATCTCTGTCAAATATTAGATTACCGTCATTTCCGACTACGATAAAAACTAAGTCTCTCTCTCTCCCTCAACATACACAGTGCACACACGTGAAGATATTGTCTGTAAATATAGAGTGGGAAAAAATCTCAAACTATTTAATATTCCTCTACTCTCCATGATGTCCATGTGTCAACAAGACTCTCCTCCTCCTCCTCAATGAATGAATGTATGGGGCTGAGGCATGAGACCAAAAATAAAGTCAATAAAAACCCACACATGTTAAATAAGAAAAAAGGGCAGTCAAGATAAACCATGGCTCTTCTCTCTCTTCTTCTCCAGTTCTAGACCTACTATACAGACAGTCTCTCTCTCCAACCTTACCCCTCATTTTCAATAATCAATAAGTTTATCTACAGTTCCTGAACCCGGTCCTCCTTCGTTGTCACAGTCAAAAAGTTGTCCTACACCACACACCAACACACCGCCATCCTCCTTCTCCTCATCATAACTAACCATCAGCCAGGACAAACAGACAAGAGCTTTGAGGTTCCAACAAAAATATTTTTGAATTTCTTATATTCCGGGAAAATCAAAGCCTAGCTTTGTTTAACTAGAAAATATACTGGAGGAAGAGAGACGAAAACTGATAACAACAATGGTGAATTGATTTCAACACACACACACTCAACATTTATCTGTGTACAATTCCTTTGATTCCAACGAAAAAATATGGACGGTCCTTCCGTCAAAATTCAAAGCTCTCCCTCCACACACAGAATTGTGGGTCTTGGGATTTCGTAAACAACAACAAAGAGAGAGAGATGAAGATCAAATTGAACAATCATACTCAATTCCAAGGAGAAACATGGCTGGAGGACTGACCGACACACACAACCTTGTACTCTCTCCTATTATAAATCAAAATCAGTGAAAAATCTCCAGACCCTTTCTTCAACATCATCTCAGCCACAGCCTATGCTTATTGGTAGAAAAACACAAGGTAGAGAGAAAGAGAGGGGACCATAAAATCCACACACACGTTACATCATCACTTTTTGACATTATTTACTTCTCCACATTTCAATAAAGGAGTAAACCCCTTTTAAACTTCCCTTTCCATGTTCTCCCTCTCGAATGTTCTCCCTTTTTTGTATGTGTGTGACCTCGAGAGCCATGCTCTTCTATCCTATGACCCTACCACAAAGGTAAAGCCACAAAAGTAGAGAGACATTATTCTTTTCCCAAAAAACCAAAAAAAAATATATCCACATGATATATATTTGATTTCAAAATAAGTAGGAAAAGGAAAAACAATACTTATTCAACAAATAAATAAAATGGAGAGAGAACAAGGAGGGAGGAGAAGGAAGAGAGAGAGAAAAAATCAAAAACATCACAGAGGTTTCGTAAAGCCCTAGGATAAAAAAAATCAAAGTTCCTCCGAATGGGGACTTAACAACCATAATTGAGCAGTTGGATCTTTTAAACACTTGCCCGTTATTTTTTTACCCTTCCTAAATAGGTCAGGATGAGAGACACACACACACAGAGAAGCTAAAGATTTGGAGCAGGAGCAGGGAGGACTACGCAATAAGGGTCCACACACATGTATCCCAAAGTACCAGTAGGACTATTCAACGGAAAACATTAGGGAAAAAAGAAAAACCCTCATCCTCTCCCCCTCCTCCCTTCTTTTTCCAGGCTAAAAAGGGACGAAGGATGATGGTGATCATGAGAAGGGAACGTGATTCTCTCTCTCTCTTCCTTTTTTGCCCATGGTCACTTACAAAAATTTATAATAAAATAAAACTCTCTCTCCAACAACAACAACAATACTTTGTCCAGCCCTTTATTATTTAGTTCAAATTTTTGTGTGTGTATGAGGCCAATGGCCAATCCACAATTTGGAAAAGAAGATCAAAATAATTATAATTATTACCGATATTATCCTCCACTTGAAACCTACCACCACTTCAACCACTTGCCATTACTAATTGAACCATGTTCGAAATAATACACAACCCATTAATTACGTCCAAGTCTCTCTCTACACCCTGAGTGCTTCTACCCGATACATCAAAAATTGGATACTCCAGTATCCGCTTCATCAGAATCACTCCAAAGAATGATCGAACACACACACACATCACCATCCAGGATCAAAAAGCAGTAAGACAAGGATCAAGACAAGATGATGTTCAATACTTTTCATTTAACTCTCAAATTTATACCCTCTCCCTCTCCCCTTTACGTAATAAGTATTATACACTCTTATAAAAGATTCAGATTACATTAAAACAACAACAAAGGGAGTTTAAGGGGAAGGGGATTACAAAGAGACCGAACAAGAGAAGAAGAGAGGAAAAAAACATATTGTATTTACAAACCTTCTCCTCCTCCACAGAAATTTCCATGCACCATGAAAATTTCAAGAATTATATTCTCTTACACAGTTCAAGTGTGTCTCTAACACACACACACATTGTCTACATTTGAGCCTCATTTCCATCCATGAAATATGTTGAAGCCACTCGAGAACAAGAAGAAAAAAATACACTGGATGTATGAAACACCTTCATGTTTTTTCCCCTCGTATAATTACACCTCCAAAAATAAAACTCTCTTAAAATATTCAACAACAACAAGACTTGCACTGCTGATGGCTACTGCCCTCAATTACAACTATGCATAAATACATAATATAAATTCAACGAACCTCTCTCACTCTTCAACACTCACTCTATATCCAACTTCTATCCTAATACTCAGAGCTTAATTTGATATTCTCATTCTCTCTCACAAAGATCCCTTACACAATGCTTAATAGCAACATTGTTGTCCATAAACGGAGCTAATATTATTAGTATGAAAAAAACCTTCACTCTTGACTTATTAAAGCCAACTTTTTACAGTTGTTCCCTTCATCTTCCAACTGGAGGAAAAAAGATGACTGCCCCTCTCTATAAACCCCTTTTAAAGCTTCTTCATCCATCCACTTCTTACCCCTCTCTTCCTCTGTCTCCAGTTGACTCTATTCATATTATATTCATAAATTTACAAGTTCTCTCCCTCGTCAGTCATATTCTTCATACTGCATGAATGCTCAAGTTTAAAATCCTTCTCATCTCCAACCTGATACTCCTAATATAGCATCAAAGTCATCTACATAAAATACAATAACACCGGGCTGGCTTTGGACGGCCATGTTGTCCAGCCCAGTCCGTCTCTACACTCACACACACACAGTAGTAGTAGTAAAAAACAACCCCACCTTTTTCAAATCATCATACCCCTACCTACGCAATATTATATTTTGTCCAAGTACCCTCTCTCCCCTACACCATTCTAAACACACTTTCACCTCTCTATCCATCTCTCTCTCTCTCTCAAGTACGTACACAGAGTCGTAGGTCCATTTCACTTTTTTAAATAAAAAATATGTTTTTATTTCACCTAAAGACACAAGAGTTGCCCCTCTCTCACTCTGTATCCCCAACTTGACAAAATGCAACTCTCTCTTTCTCTCCCCTCCAACATAAAATATGCAGTTCCATCCACCAACCATGAAGAAGAAAAAAATTCAAATAAAATAAACGTCAAGTGTTCCCAAATCCATCGTTCCTTTCCACAATCCGGACAAACCGAATGTGAATTTTCCTTTCAAGTCCATATTAGGTATTTACATATATACTCAATCTTAACCCTTCTCTACTTATGTCATTCACATACATTCACTGCAGCATATCAAACTCTCAACGAGTAGAGTCGACAGTTGTAAGAAGTCAGAGTTTTGCCGTTTGAAAAAACTTTGGGAAAGACTTCTCTTTTCCAAAATTCCCTTCCCTCTTCAATAAGCCAGTCATGCACATGAAACACAAGAAAAGAGAGAGAGGACTTGTGGGTTACCACATTTTAGTGACTTGCACAGCTACTCATATTGTCCCTCTTTTTTTAAAAAAAAACTGGACAAGGAGTAGAGAACCCTTCTTCTTTTCAAGGGATGGAGATGGACGGGAAGGAAAATCAAATACACACCAAAAAATTCACACTGTCAGTGTGAAAGTAAAAAATACACATTACATACAACAGTACATACACACACACAAAATTTAGTTATCCTGTCCCCACCATTTTAAACTATAAACTGCATTAATGTTCGTTGAATGCATCAAACGTGTGTGTGTGTGAGTCTGGAGTGTCTCCAGAGTCCCCCCCTCCTCTCAAATAAGCGACAAAACAAAAACAATAAAACTTCCCTCCTCCACACACACACACTGCATTATGATGGAATGTGAAAGACGTGGTCGGTTTACTTAATACAGTCGACAGTCTATGTACAAAGAGACTCTCTTTAAAGAGACTGGAGTATTTCAGACACTGAGTGTAAAGAAATCACTTTATCCAATTCTGAAACTCTGGAGACACACACAAACAATGGAGAGACAGAGAGAGAGGAGCTTTTACTCTTAACTTTTGGGTTTCTGTCTAAATAAAAATTTGATAATGAAAAAAAGAGAGTAACACTATTACCATAAGTGTATCCTATACACAGACTACATTTAAGCATTAGAGACACCATCACTTTGTATTGGCCATAAGGGTTAACACAGCCAATCTCAAGAGTATTCATCCTCTACAAAAAGTAGAAAAAAAAGTATGAACCATGGTTCTCCATATTATTTTTTTTCCTCTCTATCCAAACTCACATCTAATAATGTAGGCTTAGTTTAATACAGGATACTTCAAATCATGGCTTTGCTTCTTCATATTCTCCTTCTACATTTACTTTACACAAACAACGTAGTACAAGCACAAGCTTGGGAAGAGAGATACGATGGAAGGATAATATTATACTTCATTATTTAATTCCAGCAGTGTGCCATGCAGTACAGTACAATGAGCTAGCCTCCCCCCTCCTTCTCTATTCTCATGGATTATAATACAAACAGTTGAATTAAACGCCCTACAAATATTTCCCTACCTTAGTCATCACTTTAGATGAACTTACTTTGGATATTACCATACAATACTGTACACATTGAGGAGTCATATTTACCTATTTAATAATTGTGCCTTCCTCATTGATCATCTTGAAGGAAAGAAGGAAGGAATATAAAAAATACCATCATCATCATCATTTTCTTACCCTTCTCTTCTCCAGACTGAACATCTTATCTTACATTTATTCTCTTCAACCACCGTATCCAGTGACAAGGAAAAAAAAAGTTTATAAATATGATCTTGATATTTTATATTTATATTCATTGTCTCGATTGTCAATGTTGACTCGAGTCAAGAACACTCACACAATTGAAAATTGCACGCATCCCTGCACAAACTCCGTTCCTGTCATCTCATCCAAAACTCACAAAATAATCATAATGAAAATCTTTCCCTCTCTCTCTCTACATCCACTCCATTCTATTATTTTTATGTACCATGATCACACTACTCCAGAGGGGAACATGGATGAATTGATTTCTCCATGATCTAAACAATAAGAGACGTACTTAATCTCCCAAAATATATTTCTTAAAAACTCGTGTCAACGAATCGCACATGGTCCCCTTTTGACCCCTATATGACTTGTCTCCGAACATATTTCTATTTGCATGTATTACTGACACATGCAATTATTCATGATGATCTCACAATCAGATTGCGTGTGTAAAAAAGGGAGAGGGACTTTACAAGGGATTTCTTTTGATTTGTATCAAAGCCGCCGAAAACATAATTCATGTTTTCACTCTCTATCCTAGTGTACAAAATGTTGGAGAAAGAATGACTGCTAGTGTGTGTGTGTACGGAGTAAGAGAGCGAAAATCTGAATATATTAGTCAAATACAAATATTCATTTTTTTAAACCCTCTTCATAATATAATCCTTGTTATTAATATCACATCATATATAGGAAAAACTTGGGCTTGACTTGGCACGTCGTGATTTATGAAACGTTTGACTACTCTTGCACAACTCAAGGTTATACTTCCAGAACCAGAGGAGGAGGAGGAGGAGAAAAGTTTGCACAGATCGAACCGACTTTTCTTGTACATCATATACATTTATTCCCTATTCACGACTCCTTTTCAACTTTGCCGTAGGACTCTTCTACACATTATAATACGTAATAGAATCAAACACACAGACGTGAACAGAACGATTCCACGGAGTAGCAAAAACTGCAGTGCAAACAATAGTTTTGTATTACTCCCTCTCTCTATTAATATTGGTCGAGAATATTCAGCTCTTCCAACGAAAATTATTATTATTACTCTCATTTTTATTATCCTCCTATTGACTTCTCTCCCTCATCCACATTAACACTTCCTTTTCTTCCTCTTCAACGACACGAAAAAACAACACACAATAATACTCAACTCTGCAAAAAATCCTATTCTCTCTTTCATGTGTGTACACACACACGCACACAAGGGCTAAAGATTAAGAGTTTTGTTGTTGACAAACTCATCTCACTTCCTTTTCTGACTTGGCTTGATTTGACATTTCCATTAGATTGTCATGCCAGGAAAGAGAGAGAGAGAGAGAAACACACAGCATATCGTATGTCATACATGACTGTTTTCTTGATGACGACGATGAAATTCGACACCTTCATTCTACAAAGCACAAGACAGGGCAGTCAAGATTTATCTAATAATCATAATAATAATATATTTACCACACTTGCGCCAATCAGGATATTGGTTCTGATATGTCCTCCCAAAGTTATTCCAAAATCAGACCATATGGGATATCCAGTAGCAAGTGTGTACATGTGTGTGTTCAACTACCCAAAAGAGTTTCTTTTTTATTTTAAATAGAAAAAAGCTCATTTTTCCATCCCGTTTGCCAAACTACACACTCCCGCCCATTTCCACCCCTCAACTCCATTATTTACACATACCATATAATTACAATGGATGAAATACATAGAGAGAGAGAAAGGTGAATTTGCAATTCCTGACCTACGTTCTTTCTCTCCAGCCTGAGTGCAAAAAAATGAGTGCAATTACTTCAGTTTAGTATCCAAAACCTTTCCTCCCACTCTCTCATGTAAATTAAAAGGATAATCACTAATTTAAAAAACTCACATTCTCATGCAAAACTCTTAGAATGAGATTGGATATGTAAATGGCTGAGTGCACTGTTGAGTTAACGCTAGAATAATGGATTTTCGCTTATAACTACAATAATTTGTTAATGGGAAAAGGAAATTCGTCAGGGATTAGACAGGAGTGGAGTAGCTTCCATGTAATCATTCCGTAACTACAACTCCACGACGACACTACTTTGTTCGTTGCACAACTTAGCAAAAAAAAGAACTTTTACTATCAACTTAAAATAAGATTTGCATACAAAACTCTTTGCCCTGTACCATATATTAGAGATAAACAGAGGAGAAGCTAGTAGGTATGTGTACTACACACAGTGTACGTAGTGTAGTGTGTAGATGTAAGTATAGTAGAGAAAAATTCCATCACCACATTTAACATTATTTACTTTGGCATATCCTCAGCTTCAAAGTTCATTGTAACACGCTAGACTGCACAGAACTGGATCGACTCTCTCCCCCTCTCTCTCTTCTACACTGCCATGGTATTCCACAGAGACAGAGATTACATATGCATCCAATTACCTACAAACTGCAGTGTGTACTGTATGTGTGTATTTACAAGATTCATCAAAAAAATTGTAGAGACAGGAATTGCCACCAAGACGAGTAAACCAAATCAGTTGCGCTTTAGTTTTCAAAAAATGCAAAATCCTCATTTTCATTTTCAAGATAGCAACTAGGTGAGAGATAGAGAGGAGAGTTGGGAGTCTAGTCTAACCCAGAGTAACAGCAGTCAAAACACATTTTTATACAAATATCCTTACGTACAATCTCTCATCTCCCGACACAACTGACGATGAGAGAGATGAGGGGAAAAGGGCAAGTCATGAATGAAAAAAAAATTCTTACACCCATTCGCCATTTCACAGAATTTTGAGTCTTTGGACGTCAGGGAAAAGAATCGAGAGAGAACCATCAAAATCTTTACACACATGTATACACTGATCATACTAAACAAATAACAAATTTTTGTTTACACAAAATCTAACCACGTACACACTCTGAGTTTGTTCTTATTTTCTTCCACTTCTGTAGATTCAAGAGATTGAAAGAGAGAGAAAAAGGCGGCCAATTTACAACAACATTTCCATGATGCAACTTCATATATTACTATTATTCAAAAAAATTATTAAAACACAAATATGGTGCATGTACATTGGAAAGGTCAAAACTATGTACCAAATATATTTTTTGTGTAGAAAAAATACTAATTTCTTTCACTCTCCCAAACACGCATCCATACACACTTGTCCTATCGCCTACGAGAAGAAGAGTTTATTTGAGATAAAATATTGAGCCAGTCTCATCTTTATAAAAAGGAGAACATCAGGCCGGGTGTGAGTACTACTAACTACCATGCCGAAAAGTTATACACAAATTCTCTCTCCTCTCAGTGCCTCTTAGAGAGGGGAGACAAGAAAATATGGAGAAAAAAAGAGAGACCAACAACATACACACTGTGCTGTATGTAACATGATAAAACTGATTCCTCTCTCATCCATACACTCTCCAAGATGAAGCAGCATGAAAATACTCTGATACGAAAAAAAAAACAAATGTAAAGTACACACACAAAACACAATTTATTTTTATGCTCTCCTATTTTCTCTGTTACTTCAACCCAGGCAGCAACAGAACAGCAGACATCAACTTTTAAGTCTGTCTCTCTCTCACTCACAATGACCAGTCATGATAAGACAAGCGAGCGACAATTATTGCAGGATGCAACACACTTGAGACCTACTCAAGTCCTGATTGTCCATCCATATTATTATTAATAAACACACAGTCACACTCTGTGTACAGGCATGAGGGGGGTAAATTCATCAACTAGTATCAATTGACATTTGAGAGGGAGAGAGAATGTATACAGAGAGTGTCACACACAAAAATAAATAAATTACTACATGACTCTCCTTCTATATCACACACAACCACCACATGAAGAGAGAGATGCACGTAGAATTCAACATGGACTCCTTCATCGAGAGTACAGTTCAGAGCAACAAATTAAAATTATTATGTCCCACTCCTTAATCCTCTCACTCTCATCCTTCTATGTTGTTGTGCTCCTCGTACAATCCTAACCCTTCTGTACAATTTGTATACTCCCTTTTACACTTGGGATTCATGGATATCCCTCCACCACAACCATTACCGTCCAAAATATATTTAATCGTACACTAAACATAAATAGTGAGTTGATTTTTTACACCCGATTCACTCAACTGCTTCTCCTCCTCCTAGTAACCAGGGTGTACTTAAAATTAGTATTAATGCCCTGCCTATTTAACGAGTCCAGATTATTATATCACTCTCCATTTTATGACAAACTCTTTAGTTTTGAGACTATAATATACTGTGGTGGAGAGAGAGAGAGAGATTAAGATAACAGAATTTTTCAAGGTGACCATCACCGCCAACAATAACAACAACAACCACTATTCCTTTCATTTGAACTTTAGAGAGAAGTGAGTTGAGTTGACTGACAACTCATTTGTGTCATTCTTCTTGTCTTGTACAAGACAACCGAGTCAAGTTGAGTTTGGAGTTAAGAGTACACCATACAAATAATTTACATAATATTATATAGTCATTATTGACACTACCATTTTTATATTTTTTTATCATTTCTTTATCCCCTCTCCACTTGTATCTCCTCTCCTTTTTATAACCACAATGGGATTTTTACTATTTATTATTATTTTTCCATGTCGGTGTAGTCACTGGGCCGACTTGTGACGAGTCATGTCACTCTCCCTCTATACACTCTAGTAATAAGGCAGCGACTGTCTGTTTTAAAAAAAGGCCTTATCATCACCCACACACCCACACCCACACACACACACACACACACACACACACACACCACAGGTACAGAGAACTAGAGAGGGAGAAAGAGAGAGAGAAAAAAACAATGTAAATAACATTAAACCATGAAATTCCGAGGTAGGGAAGGGAGACCCTAAGAACTACCAAAAAAATAATAATTTAACCACCTTCGTAACCCAAAATCTTGCTCGTAAACAAATAAGTACATACACTTCACCTGTCTTCACAAATCCCAGTGAGCAAATAAAAAAACCAGCAAGAATTATCCGAACTCTCCTCATTTGGTTATGCTTCTATTTTTTGGAACAAACGATCCTAGTGATCCTACCAATTAATTTTTAAAAACCTGTCCATGTCTCCAAATATTTTTAATAATTCTAAAAGGTCAACAAAAGTGGTCTAGTCATTCCAGCTGGAGGAATGTGGACCCCGAAAAATTAGCTTTAATTAGACCCATACTTCTCCAAGTGAAGAGAAAGAAGGATTTGGAAAGATGTTTGTATTTATACTTGAACAATATTTAGCATCTCCCTTGTACATACATTTGTTCATAACATTGGTATATTAGCTATGCTAGGAGGGTAGTGCTTTTTAATGTTTACTCTTTCTTTCTCCTCACTGAGCACAAAATATAGTAAATGAACATTGGTATTTGAAATAGACATTGTGTGTCTCCTTTCCTAACACACAAATACATGAGAGAGAAGGAGGTGAGAGAGGGAAGAGACTTTTATTTACACTCAACCCATTACGTTTGAATTTATATTAATTTTTTTATGGACAGACCACTTAAAAGAGTCCACATGAGGTTCTGTGTGTGTGTGTGCTGGAGGGAATACACAAGACAAGATAAAACATCATCTCTCCTGATGACATATCTACTCTGTCTATCTATTAAAGAAGAAAGTAGGACCAACGTCATACCATCCCATTCCAATACATTACATTTTTGGGATGTGTGCATGATACATAGCAAAAAAGAGGGGAGAAATACACAGCACAGCAGTATGCATACACACACGCACACACAGAGAATAAAACTGCATTGCCAATAAAACATTGAAGAGGCATAGAAAAAAAAAGAAATGCTGCTGCTGTTTTTTTTCTGTCGTAGTATGACTGCATACTTGAATGCCACGTTGAATGTAATATCAATCTTGTAATATTACAAAGTATAAAAGTCCACAATAAATATGACAGCTCTCATCTTCTCCTCTTCTCTACAATACATGTGTGTACATTTAATTTTGTGATACTTTTCTTGGGTACTCAATACCCTCCAACGCATCACACACTCACTACGAATACCTGACAAAATATGAAAGAATCATAAATTATGCAATGTGTTTATCACATTGATAATATGAGTGTAATCATAAATTTGTAAATACAAGTACACCACATACACACAATGTTGTGTTGTTGTTGTCATCATCAAGTCTACAAATAAGTGAATAAAAAACTTAAAACTAACACACGAATGACGTACAATTTCATGTTTTCCAAACTGGGTAATGTCATTCCTGTTGTTCCTCATATAAATGTAAATGTTGAGCGAAAGAAGGTAAGTAATCAAAGATGAGACTCATTGAACTATTAGGTTAGTACAGTTACACCTGTATTCGGTATACTTGTCTCCCTGTCTCTCTTTGTCATTGATGAGCCAAATGCAGCCATCATGATACCAACCAGGAGAAAGAGAATGAGCAAACACAGTTCTGCATTTTTCAAGGTCTCACCATATCATGTACATGATTAGGATAGACAAAACCCTCTACAAATCTAATTCCGAGTTTTTCCTAATGATGGTGTAATACTCCCTAATCCCTATATGCACTTATGTAGAAGAAAAAATTATACCCAAAGACGAGAGAAAAATAAGGTGTGCTATCTAAAGTCCATATCCTGGAAAGCCAGAATGGAAGAAGAAACGTCGTCACACAAGTAACACACATGACGAGAATTAATGTTATTATTACGTGCCACCAGACACACACACACATTATCATAACCCACCTACTCTATAAAATAAAGAGTGTAATACATTTTCCCAAGAGAGAGAGAAGGGACAATGGAACCCATAAAATAATGACAGTCACAACAACAACCCTGGTACATAATGTATACATGTACAGCCATACCAACGTTGAACGTGTGTATAAATTCATAATGCCGGTATCTCTCTCTCTCTCCCATACACCCTAATGTGCCGGTATGGCGACGTATATTCACAGTGCAACGACGAGTTTCCAATCGACTTGCACAGTCTTAATTGAAAAGTAATATGATTACACTGAAAAATAGTTTGAATTTCAAAAAATGGTGTACACACTCATGTAATACGAGGGGGATTGACAACAAATAAATAAGCCTAATCAAATACTACTGTCACACCACACCGCGTGACCTATTATATTTGGATGTTGATCATGGAAATGGAGACTGAGAGAAAGAGATTCAAACGTCAAATATTGGCCAGTCAACTTTTTTGATGACCATTGTCAGAAAAGTCTGAAACTCTGAAACTTGCATGCTCTTTGTGTAAAAATTGACTACACCATCATCATACAGGATGATGATGATGTGGAGATGCCACATGTGCATCTCATCCCTACACACACAATTCATACTACACATTTCCCATTGTCTTCTCCATGAAGAGAGAAGAGCTCGAGCAAATAGAAAATAACAATTGGTCCAACCAGTGCAATGGCAATGGTAAAGACAAAGATATGCGTACTTGTGTACCAAGGCACAGTGGCATGTCAAGTATGTACAAGAAATATAATACACCCCACAGAATTTTATCACAAGAGTCAGTCAGTAAATAACTATGGAAGTATGGAAAGAGTGGAATGTAATAATAATGATGATAATAAATAGTCTACCACAAAGTTTGATAATCAACCTCCTGTATAAATAAATACTCACTCTCAGTCATGTAATAATGTCGTGTGTGTGTGTGTGTGTCCCTTTACTTGGCAAACTAATTAAAGACTAAAAAAGGACGTAATTATTATTAGTGCCACTCAGTCCATCTCAAAATAGAAAACGCACTCACTAGCAAATGTGTACATGTCGTACGTATGAAATATGCATGGTACTCTCCATTTTACGATAGAGAGACACAAGGAAGTGGAGTAAAAACTCATGAAGGAAATCAGCAAAAGGCCTCATCACAACGACAACAACAACAATAACACACATGGTGTGTTAGTGTGTGCGCAACGATGATTAGTTAATGGAGGGAAAATTACTTAATTAAAAGTGACTTAGTGAGGGGGTACCTTGATGTGATAGGAGTTCAGCTTGTGGCGAGGCAAGGCGTTGAAGGAGCTAAAGTCAATGCGACGAGAAAACAGTCCACCCGAGTTGTGCCTACATAATTAATGTAAATAGAGAGAAAGGAATGTTATCAGTGTGTATAATGTCTGGAATGTAAATCTCCTTTACACTCCTAATTATCTACGTATTAACAATCAAATTTGCAGAAATTTTATGCAAATACACCCAATTCTCCAGACAATGACAATAATAATAGTAGTAGTACGTAGTAGTAAATAAATTCTTACCGAGTCCGATCATTGCCTGAAAACTTTTCAAAATTTCCAAGTGAATTCTTGCGAAAACGGAAATTTGTCCCAAGGGTCACAGGTGACCCAAACTGAGCTCCAGGTGATGGGGGTGATCCAGACCCACCACTACTAGACCCACCCGACCCTGTCGATGACAAACTGTTGACTCTTGGACGTGTGGGTGAGGAGCCAAGTGCAATATCCAGACTCCGGTCACTTGCAGAAGATCCCAGACTGTGAGAAATCAAAGCATGTTGAGGAACCGACTTGATCATCATCATTTGATTATTGTTTGGATGAGGAACTGGAGCAGAGATTGCCAGAGTTGGTCTCTGTTCCTTCGTCTTGGATTTCTTCTTCTTCCCACAACCCGTAACCGGTCCGTTAGCCGGTAGAGCCGCTCCACCACCAATATTAACCGGTGGATTTTGTTGTTGTTGTTGTTGTTGAACAGCAGCAGCTGGTGCAACATTGGCAGCCACTGCAAGAACTCCTCCACCCTGATCATTTCCAACAGCTTGTTGATTATCTTGACCCGCAGCGACCTGGGCGACTGCTCGAACTGGTCGAGCTGGTGGAGTCCAGTCCAAATCTTTTCGAAGATGACCCTTTCCACATTTGCAACTACAAGCCTGGGAAAATTGTCAAAATACGATACGATATAATTGTGCTAATAGCGACAGGGAGGAAACTGACTAAAAGTCTAAATTTACAACAATAAGGAACTTACCTTAAATGCTAGATCGTAGCCCTTCTTACTCCAAACATTTTGTAATCTTTGCTTCTCGGACCAAGATCTAGCTCGTCCACAAGATCGGAGATAAGTGAGGACAGTCTGTTCCCAAGATTCGAAACACTCCTTGTGCATATACTGACCCTGCTCGCAATGGTCATTGTTACAAGAGACTTTGACAACCTGTCAATAGGACAAAAATGAAGTGTTACAGTTACAGTTGATGACTAGTCTACTCACTGTAAAAAAAATTTACTACACGATTAGATAAAAGAAATGAAATTTGTAAAATTAACCTCATATTGGTCAGACGTCCCTATATCCTCTAGATAGATCAACTTCCCCGGTCTCAAACAATCTGTTGGAGTACAACACTTCAATGGCCTGAAACAAGAGAGAAAAAATAATATTTTTTATTTAAAAAAAATATATAAACAAACAAAACAAACTGACATCATGTACGGTAAGCAGATTTCACAATAATAACAATAGTAGGTAAACACAGACAAGTTGTCAATGTTTTCTTGGTTGTCACCGGCGAATTAACAATAATAATTATTGTTGTCACTGACTCACATATTGACACACGTAAATTTACTACTATCACAATTTTCCGGTAACTGATCAAATTTTCCCAACACTTGTATTTATTGATTAATACTCACCTGGCTTGATTCCGATACCCTTGACCATGACCGTGCCCGGCTTCTCCCCCATTATTTTGGTGTTTCCTATTTGGTGGCATATTGTTGTTGTTGTTTTCCTTCTTGTCCGACGATGATGATGATGAGCTAGTTTATACTTTTTTTGGTATTTGATTGCAATAAGTGGCACCTTTGTAGTAGTATTACTAGTAGCAGATTTGTTGTTGTTTCTTGATGATTTGAAACAAGTTGTATTAAAATTTGTTGATGATGATTAAGGTACCAAAACAGAACACAGAGTTTCTTCAAATTCGTGAGTACTAGATAAGGTAGAACAAATTTGACACCCGAAACACAATTACCAGAGTGCATAACCCTGGTCGTATCCTTATGATCCAGTCGACAAAATATCACTAGCATGTGTGTCTCGTAACGAAGCCTGAAACCGACTGACGAGAGAGAGAGAGAATTTTCAAGAGAATCTCCGCACTACCCAAATGCGTTTCTACACTAACACAAAAAATATTCGTCCTTTTCCGACCGACCATCCATTCAAACTACTCTACACACAACAACAATACTTTCAAACCAGTCTACAACTAATATCAATTTAGATCACAATTACCAACTATATTTAAAGCTTTTTCACCCCTTTTCTCCCAAAAAACTACATTTTTCCAACCAAATTAATTCACCCCGCTACCCGCTCAATAATGATCAGATGACTCACGTTTTTTTTTATTACAAAAAAAATTAATTATTGACAACATAATTTATTGTCAAACGAAAATGAAAATGAAAAAAGGTAGTTGTAGTTACTAACAAAGTTGTGACTAGTACAATATGTTGAGTAGAGAGAGAGAGAGGAGGTCAACGAACAGGATTTTAGGCCAGGGTCAGTCAAAAAATTTAGGATTCATTGACACTACTTACACTTTTACTATCTATCATTTGATAAATTTATAATATATTGTAACCAAGTGATTGACGATGAGTTGACAACAATAAAAATTATGACATAATTTAATAAGATAAGAGTGTTTAATAAGAGTGTTACTTTTACAATAATTTCATATTTTTAATAAAAACTTCCAATCCATAGGTCTATCTTATGTTCTTTCTCTTTCGTACTATCATTCTATATACGCGGTAAAATATTTTAATGTACAGATGTCCTTGCTCCCTCATAATTCAAAGTGAAAAAAATCGAGGAATTGTCGTTTTGCTGACGAGGTTTGTAATTTTAAAATGCAATTAAAATTGTGATTTATCGCGTCGTTAAAGAATGGGACGAGTAGCAATAGATAGTATTAAACCTCCTTCTGGACGGGCAACAATCAGGTAAGGTTGTCAATACATTTTGACTCCAATCTCATTTCGTTTTGTGGACCGGTACATTACTTACAATTCTATGTATTTACATGATTTGTTTTGTCTGTTTTGTCTATCATTTAGCAACCAGACTCTAACCTGTCGAGTTGTCTTTCACCATCAAGATGTGCTCAGATCAGTCCGTCCAAATAAAAAGACAAAAAAAAAGAGTAAGGTTTGCAAGAGTCATTTTAGTTGATAGAAATAATCCCTTGAGTCAGATACGGTTGACCGGATTTGAGAGTCAGGCTGAGAGAATCGTCAAAGAGTTTGCAGTAAGTCTTTTACATAGTACTTGAAATTAAGCTACTAAACATTTTGGTATTAAAATTGTACATAAGAAAATTATAACAAGATTGTATGTGGCATTTTTTTAGAAAGGAAAATGTTTTTCCATCAAGTGGTTTGTATTGCAAAAGAGTAATAAATTAAGGAATTTCTTACCTCATGACTGCGAGTTGACCCTTCACAAATACAGTCGGATTAGGGAGGAAAAGGAGGACCCAACAATTCCCATGTCTATTATTCCCAGTTTCACAAATATTGCGGACATCGCTGGAATGACAAATAATGCTTGTATCCGTATGTACTAAAATACAGTTTATAATCATTTATAATTTACCTGTGATCGTAGTATGTGTATAACACATACAGAACTTATATATTATTTTCTTTACTTTTCTCTCTCTACACAGAAATACAGGGGGTTCTTATTGATTTGGATGATAAACTTAGAGTGGTTAATTCTTGGAAAGGACGTATGTGGACACTTCGTGATATTAAACTTCTGGATCAAACAGGAATAGTAAGTTGTTTTAAAATCTAAATATATTTGTAAAAAGTCTCCATGCCGTATTGTGTACTACAACAAAAGTATGACACATCCAGATTGTTAATACAATATTTTGTTTAATAAATAGATCTCTCTCACTCTTTGGGAGGAGCATGCAAAGGATTTCATTGGGGTTGTTGGTCAAATATACCGAATTTTGGGAGTCAAAATAATTGTAATGACGAGTAAGGTTGAACATCAACTTGTGGTAGAGAGTCGCGATGCTAATATTTTGAGGTGTTCTAATCATAAGGTTAGTAAACAAGTATACAGAACCGCCACCATTTTTATACATATAAATTCTAATAATGTGTCAAATCAAGTGTCAATTGATTGTTAATTATAATTCAAATAGTTTGGACCGAATGATAAATACACCGAGTTGGAACATTGGTATGATACACAATTTGACCCTGAATTTCTTCCCCCTGAAGTTGTTCTATCAGGATGGAGAGAAAGTAAGACAAAACATTTTGTAAAAAAAATTTTAAAATTTTTTTGACATATTTCCGTATGTTATATATGCATATAAATGTTACATCTCTCTCTCTCTTTTTCGTCTATTAGAATCACAAGTGATGACTAGACTACTCAAGGAGACAAAAGACTTGTACGAGAGGAAGAAAAACACTTTTGATGAGAATGGTCGACAGTACAGTGAATCTCATGCTGCTCGAGAAAAGGCAATGAACATAGGAATATTTAATACCTATATGAGGCAATTCAGAGAGATTCGGAAGAGATGTCAGAACAACACGAAGGGTCTAGACAACGCAATCAAGATTTTCGTTAATCAAACTGAAAAGAATATTTCAGCGACAGCGAGGGAAGCAGGGGTACAAAGAACTCTTCAGAAGCATCTTGTGAAGCAAGGGATAGTAACTCCAAACGTTCTACAAAGTAGAGGAGGATCTACAAGTCTCCATGAAATAGCTCAGGTAGTTTATGGAGGTAAAGAAAACATCACCGAGGCTGAGGCTTGTCGACGAAAGGGTCAACTTAAACCAAACACAGTTCAAACGACGACAAGGACTTCCTGTCAGAAGTTGTAGTAAAAAAGGAGTGGGATCAGTGAAGATGGAGCTTTTTAGACAACTGTATTTGAAAAGAAATCCTAAACCTACGCAAAGAGACTTCTGTAAGGGTACTGTAATACTTCAAGCTACCTTTAACCGGTATCTGAAAGAAGTAGAGTCGGGTAAAAAAGTATCTCCAGATGTATCCCAATTATTGTATGAGACTTATAGACCCTTCATTAACCATATAACTTGCTATCAACTTTATGTACGTAAACTTTCCGAGTTGCTATTTACTATTTATGTCTGTCTGTGTAGGACAGGATAGGAGTGTGTGTACTTTTCACATTTAATTGATCTATAATGGATCCTACATTCACAAGAATTTAACTATCAATTTTCTTCTCAATACGGAAGACATGTCTCGTATAATAATTGTATTCAGACTTGACTAACTACTAGTCTACGTATTATGTACATACCAGGACCAACTGATTTCAACAAAAAATGTCACTGATCACAAATACGGTTTGATTTAAAAACATCCATACGTACTACATCAATTCCATAAAACTGATACTAATTATCATGAATCATGACGTATAAAATATTTTTGCACACTAATTATATTCTAGATCAATTTGTGGGACCAAAAAACCACAAAATAATGAGGCCGGGGTAAAAGGCCACCGCCGGCCCTGATGAACTGTAGTAAAACCTAAAAAATTTTATAATATGCATTTTGATTATTCTATATAACGATAATGCAACTCTCTTTAAAGGGAGATATAATTTTGCAGTCTCTGTTTGATTTGCAATGTTATTATTTGCCGTGTGTGTGTCTCTCTCTATTAAGTATGATGACTCACTCGTCCTCGTCTGAACAAAAACACCACTTGAATGTGTCTGTCATAAACTGACTGTACTTGTACTGTAAAGTATATTAAACTCATGAAGAAAAATTAAATTTCATTAAACCGTACACACTCAACAATTCTCTCTCTCTTTCAATTAAGTACGTATGTCATGTTTCATACTTGTAAATACATAGTTGCAAAATCAAAACAAGTTTTTTCCTACCCACTTCATCTTTTTTCCCAGTGAATGACTTTCAAGTAAACAAAACAACAATATGATCCAATCAAGAATCTTCTACAACATGATCAATCCGATTTTATTTCTCTCTCCTTTCCCTGAATAGTATTTTTGAAAATTATAATACTTTTGCGGTTTTGACACTCTCCTTCCTGTACTTACAACGTTGTTATTCCTCAAATTAACTACGTTTCCAATTATTTAATTCTCTTCAAACTACTAACCAGAAAACGTTCAATTCCGAATACTTTCCCCCACTTAAAAATACATTTTTTAACCACAGTTCCAAATCAGACACACATGTCAATATCATGTACTGGAAATGCAAAAAATATTTTTACAATTCACGGAATAATAAATGAGTCACCAAAAATTTTAACTGACATTAAAAATCATTCCCCATCAATCTTCCTTCATTTCCATTTCCTTGTCACCTTTTATCCTTCGCTTGGACCGTTATAAAAAGGAAAAATTGACGATTCCACATTCCCTACTTCTAAATTAGCAATTGAAAAATCTCACATATCAAAAAAATAGCAAGTCTCAAATTTGCACTGCTAAATTTGATCCGGACAAAATATGATACATACAGCGAAGTCTAAGTACAAGTAAATGGACCTTTTTTTCCAAATCTAAAATGGGGGGTACCCTATAAAATTCCATTCAAAAATCTTTATTCTGACGCTTTGCCAATTAAAAAAAATTTCTCTACACACTTAAAAGTGTGAGCTACATACTTTACGGTCTTCTTTGATTACGCAATACACACGCAATGCCCCACAACTCTTTTCCATTCTACAATTCCTACAATTCAGTTATTGTACTCGAATGTGTGTGGGTCTCCATAAATAAAAATTCCATATAGATAGTCATCTCCATATACCTAAATCCCTTATTGTCCTTTATTAAAAGATAAAGTTCACTTTTCTTCTTCTGCCATTGCCGCCCAAGCAAAAATACACACACACACACACATTTCTAGAATGGCGATATACACAATAAAAGTACAAGTTAAATAGGATCGGATGATGTGCGTTGAAACTGAAAAATAGTGAAACGACGACCAACTTGGTAAACATCTGCCTGTGTGCAAATTCCATACTTCTTTATTTCCTACAGATATACCCAATTTTTTTTGTACACTGAGTATACTGACATGTAACGCTCCTTTGTTACCATTCGCAATCGTTTACTGAACGACATGTGCGAATTTTGTGTAGTAAGTAGGTAGTATGTACCTTGCACACACAAAAAGAACGACGTGTGTGTACCGGAACTCTCATTTTATTAGCCAGAGTCTCCATGTCAGGAACACCCTTCTTTCAACTTCTTTCTTCCCTACCTTTTTTTCTTTGACTGTTAAAGACAAAGACGAAGCGGGCCAAGCTGGGAATGACGATGGCGAAATCACTTTTTTTATTTTTTTATACTCTCTCTCTTTCTGGCCCACTAAAGTCTCGTGTTCTGTTGTCCAGTATTTTACAAACGACAACAACAACAAAAAGGCTTCCCTTTCTCTCACAATAAAATGGATGAATAAAGGTGGACTTTTCAGTGTACACATTTATCACTGAAAGTGTAGTGTAAACGATTCATTTATTTAGCATGAAGAAAAAAGAGTTGAGAATGTCACGTGTCATGTTCCTCCTGAAAACTTTTTTTTTCAGAGTTGATGGAGGGACAGAGTTTTTAAAGGGATTTTCTACTCTTGAGGAGCAGAGACTTTGTAAGTGTACAAATGAGTTCTTTTTATCCCTACAATATCATTGTTGCTGCTGTTGTGAGTGAGGTTCAATTTTCTCAGAAACTCAACAACAAGAAGCGTATTTATTGTGGGATGTTTGATGGTTCTCAAAATTAAGTACTGACATTACATTCCCATAAATACTTTTTCGTGGAAGTGAACCCTTATTGTACTACATGTATATATATATATATATATCCCTTCCCCCATTTTCTTGAAGGACTCACTTTACCCAGTTTTGCAAAATGTCCCTTATGTACCAATCTTTCACAATGGTCAAAAAAGAAGGAAGTATATTTGCTTCACGAAAGGTCATCTCTGTTTAACGAGGTTACGATCCGAGTTGGTCATAAAAAATAATGAATTTTTATTCAATCTATGCATATTAATGTTTTGAGACAAAGAAAGAATCTGGTCAACAAAGGATGGGGAATTCACCTTCTGGTCGATTGAGCTAAAACTTGACAGTAAGGTTCCTTAAACCCTCCTGACCAATTTTTAAATAGATCTATTTTAGGGTGGCTGCTACCTTTGATCTGTAGAGGTCAAGATGTAAGTAAGTTCACAAGAATGATGTTGGACTTGGACGCCACTGGTTTGTATTTGTCATGTGGGGAACTTATTTTAAGAATTTTCTATGGTATTTCACATGAACGGCGTCGAAGTCTGACAATTAATAAAGACAATGTTGGACTACAACGCCGTTCATGGCAATTACCGCTCAAAATTCCCATTGACAATAACTACAAATGCCAAATATAAACAAGTGGCGTCCAAGTCAAACATTTCTCTCACTAATTTACGTTCTTACGTTCTGACTTCTGCAGGTCAAATACAATCACCTGTAAAATGGTTTATTTAACCACTGGTCAGGAGGGTCTCTAAGAAACCCTTCTGCCAACTTCCACACGCTTCACTGGCCAAGTACTTTTGACTTTTTTTGTCAATAAGTAAAGTCGAGTGAGAACCATGTTTGTTGTTTCCTTTGTTTCTTTCTCCTTGTCCCACTGAGACTGTGTCTTGTTGGATTTAATACAATAAATTTAATGAGCTTCTCCTCCTCCTCCTCATTGTACGCGCATATTATGTGGATTGTAAGATGACAAAAAAACGAAACAAAAACAAAAACATGAGCATTCTCTGCCTGTTTTCCCCTTACTCATTTGCCACCGGGCATCATTAAGTATTTTCGCATGAATTAAAACTATAGACATGATATTGTGTGTGTGTGTGTGATATCAGCCAAGATATACACACAAATACATACATATACTCTCTGGATTTATAAGAACCATCAAATAATCCCTTCATCGTCTTTCTTTGTGTCCAACAGTTTCATACTGATTGTGAGATGCTTCACATCTGTCCAGTCAGCAAGAGAAGAGGAGCAGCTGACACATTTTTCTTTGTTCAACAAAATACGGTGCAAAAAAATTATTGTTCAAAAGAGATTGAAGGATGTTGCATAATATTTAAATCATACATAATTGTAACAACACACCAATTTTTTTTGCACAATGTCAAACATCTGGCTTGCTATCCCTTCAGTTGACATTTCCTCTTTCTGATTTTTTTAAAAAATAAAATTTTACAAAATAGTATTTTCATTTACACATGTCGAGCGTGTGCAAATAAAGTGTTTTTCTACATAGTCAATCTTGTAATTAGTGTAATATTTAATTAATCATCTTTGCTTTGAACTTTTTTTCTTTTAAAATAATTTGTTTGTTGGTTCTTTCCTTTGTATTCTAATTTCCGTTTCCATTTTTTACAACCCTTCATAAAGTCTTAAATCTGCAATAATAGTTTGTACGGCTGCAAATTTTAATTATTTTGTTTTTGATTTGGATATTTGTTATTATCCAAAAGTCGATGCTCCCTCCCAACTCTCAACTTAATTGCTTGTTTGTAACTGTTTTTTGTTTTCATTCACACTTGAGTTAACACTCCATAATGGAGGATGAGGATATTTTTTTATGATATTGTTTTTCTGCTCCATTTTTTATCAAAAAAATAATTATGGATGGCTTGAACAAGTTTGCAAAACAAGAGAAAATAAAAATAACGAGAGAAAAGCTTTTTCCAAAACGTTTTTACTGCTTTTCATTTCCATTGACACAAAAAAACAAAGAGTCAACTAGACTTCTTGGAGCTGAGAGTGAAGAAGGGTGAAGAGATGAAAATGGGTTTAGGCAGTGGATTATTCAGTTCTAAAAAACCGTTCAAAATCCATCACACATTTGAATTACAAATTGATTCATGAAAATTAAATGATTGTTTTAATTTGTATCCATTTATTATCATAATAAATCTCTTTAAAATTGTGTTACAATATTTGATCACCTTACACCATGCCCACAACTCTAATTTACTTTGTTAAATTAAGTAATCACTAAATTGAATCAAAATAAAGTATCCTTTAAACTAAGTTACATTAGTAGTGGAAATATCAAGGATTTTTTGTGCACACATTTGCGATTTGTGACAATTTCCCAAGCAGAAGTACGATCGCGACCACTCTACTAATCTACTGATATAAATAAATAGTAAAATATGTATAGCATTTTGGAAATTCCGAGTTGACGAAAAAGTTCAAAACACAAATTCTCCACGCTGTGCTAATTAATATTTTACAGTTTTTTGCTGAATGAATTTTTTGAAATTTGAATACAAGTTGATAAGACTGTTTAAACAATTGATTGAGCGAGTTGAGACTAGGACACACAACGGGCTAAAGAATCCAACTTCTATCCTTGTGATTATATCTATTTTTATACAGATTCACTACTATTGTCATCCTTGCACCTTTTAGGAAGATAATTCGAGGGAGCACCAATTAAGTACTTTGGATTAACCTTTTCTTATTGAGACAAATCTCAATTAAAGCACAACCTAAAAAAGGTTCCAATATTACAAGAATAATAGTATCAAGAAAAATATAATACTAGTATCGAGTGATAGTCAACTCGAACACAAAACGTACAGCAAAATAAGATGCTACAGTATAATAATACATTCCTCAAAAAACCCTAATAAACTTGACATTTGAAGAAGTTGAAAATGATATTAGCAAGTGTAGATGTTTCAGCCAAATTGATTATGTTTGTTCAATTTAGTCCATGAGAGGCCAATCGTAGTGAGACGTTATAGACGGTTTGTAACTGTAATTGTAGACAACTTCATTCTTCAAGTAATCGTCAATATCCTCTGGTTTTGGATAATTAGAGGCGTAATCTGAAAAACCAAAAAATTTATTCAAAACATTAGTATACTCGGCTGAAATAGGCTCAATTAACAAATTCAAAAAAGAGTGAAGGAAATTGCAAATAATATATTCAAACCAAAATTAATTAATTAATTACAATACTATTACAATACATAGAACATAATTAGAAGAGTACAATCAGTGCAAGATGACAAAAGTTTGTGATTTGTGTATTACACAATGAAATTAGTTCATACTACACTAATACGAAATATGTATACTCCTAGGTCATTTAGGATTACGTGCTGAAAAACTAGGACTAATTGGCATTCTTAATTAATGATATTACAAAACTAGAATTGTCAAAATCCGAACAACAAAAATAATGTACAAAAAGTGAGTGCTCAAGAAATAAATATCAAGTGCGTACAAGAATAACACAACAAGTGATGAGCATAAAAAACAACAATGACACTTTAAACTGTACCTTGTTTCTCTCAATACTTGCACCTGATTTTTGCCAAAAAAATCCACTGTCCCTGACCATTTCTGCATCTCAGGTACGAAGGGTGTTAGAGAAGAATAATTACAAGTAAGTAATACAAGTTGAAGTATATAAACTAAATTCAAATTCACAACTCTGGGCTATTTCTAATTTACAAATAATAATAACGAAAATTATCCACGGCTAATGTATCGAACAGCTATCAAGAGTACAAAATAATCTGACTGAAAGGAAAAGGAAAGAAAGGATCAAGTATAAAGCTAAATTCTATAATTTAAAAAAACAGTCTTCAACATTTGCTTTGTAAAATACATTTTCAGCAGTTCGATTTTCAAATACTTATTGTTCACGAGAACATAAAATTAGAAAATTTTTTATCAGTGATTCTTACACTTGTTAGTAAATATTCGACAAAATCACGTTCAGTGCATTTGTCTTCACTTCAAAAACTTCGATTTTGAGTAATATACAATAAAACAAGTAATACAATAAAAATACGTCCAATTTTAAAAGGAATACTGAATACAAACTAAGATAAGCCTTAACATAGGTAAAGGTAATATACTAAGTATTTATCATTGACAGACAGATTTTATTGACATTTCAATTTTGAAAGGATGGGTGGCTAAATACTCTAACGTTTTAGAAGAACACAGGAAAGAGAAAAGGATAACTATTTGGTCAATGCTGCATCTTCTGGCCAGATGTAAGTGTTGGGGACTGACTTTCTGTATGTGTAGTTGTACAATTGCGCTTTGATGAATGCTTCCTTGTCTGATGGTTCTGGATACGTGCCGGCGAAACCTAGAATTCATTTTGTTGTGTACACACAATTCAAGACACAATTAAACCATTTTCGGAATTAAGTGTATCTCATATTATAACATTTTTGTCACGATTTTTCCAAAAACCTATTGAAACCAACATTAAAAAACCAAATTCGTAATTCTGAAAACAAAAAACTGTCTACATTACCATTAGCATAAGCGTCTTCACAAATCTTCTTGGCGATGATCAGCGAGACATTGTGAATCTGTTGAAGTGGTGGGTAAAGCAGTCCAACCTTCAATTCTTCTTCTGTCACGAGATCAGCAAGAGTCTGTGTAAAAGTAAAGTCATCATATTATATTCACTTCGAACAATAAAAATAATAACATAATAGAAATTTTTTTTTTGTAAAAGTACTTTTGCAGCGAGTAGAAAAATATCTTCACTAATATGACGAACTCCAGCAGTGATGACGCCAAGAGCAACTCCAGGAAAGATGTAAGCATTGTTCCCTTGACCAGGTATAAATTTTTTACCCTTCCACTCGAAATATGGGAATGGAGAGCCACTTGCAAAAATTCCTCGGCCGTCCGTGTGAGTATAGCATTCAGCTGCAGTACACTCGGCTTTCGATGTTGGGTTACTCAACGCAAAAATGACGGGTCTTTCATTTATTTGGGCCATATAAGAAATGATTTCCTTGGTGAAAGATCCAGGACTGGCAGAGGCTCCTACATATTTAAAATATTGTCAGATTAAGATTGAATCATTTTCAATAATTTGAGATGTTAGTTTAAATTGTCAAGAAATAATTCTAACCAAGAATGGCAGTTGGTTTGGCCAACTTGATGATGTCTATGAATTGCTCTGTCCGAATTGGTTGTGCATCCTTGGCGAAAACCCGTTTCTCCTCCGATATGTCCGTTCGAGACTTTGTTACCAGACCCTTGGAGTCCTGAAATACAGTGCAATCGAATACACAACCTCAAATGCGTAACAAAATGATCATAGAATAATTTATGAGACAGGAGTTTATCACTCACACAAAGCCATATTCTTGACGTGGCGTCAGCTCGGCTCACCTGGATGGAAAAATATACATTTGGATTAAAATAAAGTTGTATTAGGCTTAAAGCATATGTAAGTAGGTAATGAGTTTATCTTCTTACACCATCATTCACCATGCCTTGGACAATTAATGCGGCAATCCCGAGAGCAGCCTGAATTAAATATTTCGAGAAAATTTATAATTTAATTCTGTAGTTAATTAATAATGTAGAACAACATGATAAATGAAGTTTACCTCTCCAGCTCCCAAGAAAAGAAAAACGTTGTCTGACATTTTTGTTTTTGTGATTCGGAGACTCGAGTACAAACCGGCCAGTGCAACGGCGGCAGTGCCTTGTATATCCTTCAATAAGTCACAATTCATTCACACATTACTACAAGAAAACTACGTTAATATAATTTCAATTAAATCTCCGTCACTCACGTCATTAAAAGTGCAATATTTATTCCGGTATTTCGTCAGCAATTTGAAAGCGTTGTGATTACCAAAATCTTCAAACTGTAAATGTAAAAAAAGAATCAATGATGAAAATAATTCAATCATTGTTCACAAAAACTAATTTTGAAAAATCCATGAAGATCAGTCACTCACTTGAATCAACGTATTTTGACCATAACGTCGAACGACAGCCTGCATAAACTCTTCAAGAAACTCATAATACGCTGGTCCCTGAATCCTTTTGTGTTTCAATCCAATGTAATAAGGATCGTCGAGGAGTGTCTGTGAAATAAGATACAAAAATTATTAGTTACCTAATGAAAATGACAGAAAAAATTGCAAAATAATTTCAAATTGACACCTCATTGTACCTGAGTATTAGTACCAACATCCAACATGATGGGTAAACATTGATGAGGTTTGATTCCAGCTAAAACTGTGTACAAAGCCAATTTCCCGACAGGAATTCCCATTCCATAAGCACCGAGGTCACCAAGACCCAAGATTCGTTCTCCATCCGTCACTACGATAGCACGAACATCATTCTCTGGCCTTCAAAATTAAAAGAACAAAAGAGAGATACAATTATTCTCCATAAATAAGTACACACAATATATATGACAAATTCATATTGCTGGAAACAAGCGTGTCGATAATACACTTTAATGAAGTTTGGTCACGCAGCCCCGCTCTCTCTACTTCGGAAATGGGAGAATCATAACAAAACTACTTCTCCTTGTTAATTAGAAATAGCAACAACAATTAACCAAATAGCAAACACTGTCAAAGTTAGAAATGGAAGGGGGAAAACGTCAGTATAATATAATCTCCTATTCCACAAGTTTGAACATGGTCAAAGTAAACTAAAAAGGGACTCACCAATTCTTCAGTATGTCATAAACATGCCCTTTATCATGGATGGTAATAAAAAGTCCACGGGGTCTTCGGTAAATGAGTCCAAATTTTTGACATGCCAATCCGACGGTCGGAGTATATACTAAAGGCATCATTTGCTCCACATTCTCTGCCAGCAGACGGTAAAATAGACGCTCGTTCCGATCCTGCAATTCATTTCAAATTACATAATAAGATTCCTGCACGTATAAACCATTGGGGAAATGTGCATGTTTAGAACAGACGAGATAGTCAAAGCAATTCTTTTATTGCTTTATACACACTTGAACGGCCTAAAGGGGACATAATTCTTATTTCCTTTTCTTTTTCAGTAGATTTATCAGATCTTGAAGATTTTGAATTTTCAAAAAAATTAAATGACAACTTGTCAATAATAACACTAATAATGTAAATACTTTGCAATCCCACACCCTTCACTCTTTCTCTACAAAAGTTGATCCTATTACATCAATCATAACGAGTAGTTACAAGACACTGTGAGACTAGGATGGCATCAAAAAAAATTACGTTTTATTTTGAAGGAGGGGGGGGGGGGGCAATGGTTGGACAATTCATTCATTGAACGGACATGAAAATTAATTAAAATCGATCAAAGTCAACAATAGAGAAGGAGATAAAAGAGAGACAAGGAAGGAGGCGGCTAGGAAAATTATACTCAACTCCCCTCCTCTCAATATCAAAACATCACATAATAGTCAACAACAAGAACAGAATAAACAAGGGAAAGTGAGATGATGATGAGAAAACAAAAATGTAATCATGATAAACTCTTTTTTTCCTCCACTTCCATTGACAGATGAGATGGGAAAAAGGAAAACTTTGATAGGATGGAAATGAAACGTAAAATAAATAAAGTGCTAATTTTCTCCCTGTCTCTCTCTCTTCTCTTCAACACATAACAAGAGTCTCACTTTACACAGTGTAAACAGAAATCTCAGAATGGAAGTGGATCTTTGTTAAATCATTAAAGGAAGAAAACTAATCTGGATAACTGTGAAGAGTAGTAGTAGTTATTGTAAATATATCGTATGATTGCTAACAATATTAATTTGCTATTAACTTGTTCTCATGTCCTTGTTTCACCCCCCGTCCTAAAACTAAAAGTAATAATTGCCTTATGCTCTCTCAACCTCTGAACTCGCTCTGCATCATCTCATTTCTTCTGTCTCTCTCTCTCTCCCAATCCAAATGAATGAATGGAAAAGTGAGAGGAGGAAAATAAACAAGTGTAAAAAACGTACACAAGAGAACTAGTAGACTGAACAAAAATCAATCATAGTTATAATGATCTAGTGTGTGTAAATAATAATGAATAAAATAAGGAGAAGAAACCTTAGGAGGGATACTCATAAATAATAAGCAGGAGAATCATATATAGTAGCCTACTATTAGTAGGGTACAGTCTGAACAAGCAAATTTTAAATTGGATGTTTTAAAAATTAAAAAGTAAATTGATTCACAAAACCTGGAGTTCCACCAAGTAGATGTATTTGTTCAGGTCTTCACTGTAGCGCTCAATATTGTCCTGTAATGTTTACGTAGTACACAATATTAAAAAAAATTATGTTTTGAGTTGAGTAAATCATAAAAAAAGTTAGAGAGAGAGAAAAAATGAGCTTCACCTTACACATCTTCACTTGTTCTTCCTGAGTTTTGAATCTTGGGGGAATCAGTCCTGTAAAATATTAAAATATTCAATTGCACAACACAAAATTCATTTTTAATAATAAACCTCCAGGGACAATTTCTACAAGAAAACCGCAAATAGATAAAAAGTCAACAACGTTCCAATTACACAGTTCAGTTCATTGAAATCATAATTTGTACAGTACAAGAACAGTAAACAGTATAGTACCTAATTAATTTATACAAAATTATTGTCTTACCATGAATCCCTAACGTTTGCCTCTCCTCTAGGGTAAAAGCCATGCCCTGTAAAGATAGAAAGCAAGGATATAAAAAAGTATTATACCTAGCATAGCAATACAATGTGCAATTTTAATTCAATCTAAATGTATCTCCCACAAGCCCATCATTATTATTATCCATGTTTATCATCGTCCATTCATTCATTGACGTGACTGGTATGTGTGTCACTTAGAAATCCAATGAATTTGGTCCCCACAACCCTCAGCCTTAGCTTACTTTTGAGTCAATTTAGTTGGAAAAAATTGGAACACAATAAAGGAACAAGAAGAACATGTGCAGGGGGATGCAGATGAACTCATGATTTTTGATTATGCTAACCTACTCCTCAATTTGAGTATGATTAGTGTGTGACGTGTGTGTGTGTTTGTTGGTAAGAAAACTTACTAGAACAATTGTACGTGGATGGACGTGAAACCCATAATTTTATAATGACGCATCACCTGTGTGTGTGTTTGTGTGTTTGTGTGTGTGTGTGTGGGTCTACAGGTAATACAGTCTCAAAGTCCATCTCAATTAACTGACTCTCCTCTCATTTGAATACATACTTTTTCTTCTCTTTTCATATTTGACAGTTTGTGGTAGACAGTTTGACTACTTTAAAATATTTTGGATTGAATGAATTTACCTTATTTAAACGCGGATCTCGTAAATGATCAATTCCTCTGACGGTCGATGGACACACATTATCCCCAGTGACCTCATGGTAAGATCGCTGACCAATCCGATCCCTCCTCGGATCCATTTTGAAAACAACTCGACTGTTTAGAGGATCCACTTTTGATGAAGCACCACCCGAACTACTCAACCCGTAAGCTCCGTTGACACTGAAATCAAGAAAATTAAATAAATTTAGTTGAAATATTCTTACTCTTCTCACCGTACAAAGTTTTTTTTCACACAAATTGTTAGCTTACAATAAACTGTAGTATAATTATTTTCACACAATAATTGGATTTTTTCCCAATTTCTATTTAAAGTCTAATCCCATTTCTGGGAGAAAAAGTAATCAAAAGTTTTGGACATGTAATTCCCTCGTTAGTTGCCTAGCCTTGTTTGGTACACTTACACTTGGAAGTCGATTTCTGTACTCATATCCCCCCCCCTGTGTAGAGTAAATGTGTGAGTAGTATTACAAAATTTTTGAAAAACTCAAACGTTCTGGAAAATTGACGTTGACGTACAAGGAACCCAAAAAAAAGTGTTGTGATCCCTAGAAAGTCTGCAGCAGACTGACCCTGATCTTCCTCCCAACTCCTGTCATTATTATGAAGAACCCACCTCGTACGTCACTCTCTTTGGCTGTATCAAAAACCCTTTTGCCATCATCAAGAGTACAGTAAAAACAACAGCCACTAATCACGCATCTTGTCTCTATTATATACCTATGTAATGTATTTTACATGCAGTTCCTTTTCTCCCATCCCATCTCATATGAAATTCATATTATGAATGGACATTGAATTTGCACACAAGACCACGAGCATAAAACATCATTATCATTTTTATTCAATAAAGTGTAGTGTGAGGGTAACTAACCAATCATAAAAATATTGACCATGTAGTCTAGTTGTGTGTTGTATAGGAGTATCTAAAATACATCTATGTACATGAGTTAATTATAGTAAAAGTACAATTTATACAATCCACCACACAATATGTCATGTCTCTACTTATTTTGACTAGATATCATGACGTACTTTTATTGTACGTGTGTAATTGTAGTATAGTAACAGACATATTAGAGGAGAAAGGGACTGGAATATCTCTCCATAATTGAAATGCTCTGGGTCAGTATTCTTGTGACTCACACAATTGTATTTAATAATAATAATTTCATTAATAATAATAAATTAGGACATGGAAATTCACAAGCCGATATCAGACAAATAATTGAGAAAAACTTCCGCTTCGTTGTACTAAATTAATACTGTACTGGTTAATAAGAAGTTCTTATTGTGTGTCCACACAAACACACTCACACATATTGTACTCAGGACGAGATGCAAAACAAAATCGTTGTATTTACATATTTAAGTTACTTGGTAGGCTGTGGTTGTTCTTGTCCACTGAATTCTGTATTATTTGGTAAAGGAGGTGGACCGGGATTAACGGGAGGAGGAGCTGACCCACTGTGATTGTCTTTATTATGAGGGGAATGATCATTTTTGTCCATTTTGTCAGGAAATTGACTCAGTCAGATTATGAGTGTAATAATTAAAAATTTAATTGAATTAATTTTGACCAAATTTTGAATAATTTAGAAAAATTTTGATGTGAAGGGAATTCTTTTTGAAGTCGAGAATGGAAAAAGTTGGTACAAGTGTTGTTCTATTATTATTAGAGATTACATAGTCATAGTGACAGGTCAATAATTCGGTTCAAATTATAGTTGACACTTGTTCAATTCGTGGGATCGTCTTTAGACTATTACTAAAATCCTATCATTAATAAAGGCAATGATGTCGGAGCATGAAATATTTGTCCATTAAATGTTCTCGTGTGTAGAACATGTTGAAGGATCGTGGCGTCAAAATTTTTTAATTATAGTTAACTACAATTTTATACTAACTCCTTGTAGACTACACACACGCCATGTGAACAGTCTATGATCTGTAGGACTGATAATTTGTTCACACCACCATTTCTACCCTCTTAATCTGTTCAACGAAAAGGTTATATGCAAAAAATATCTTTGCTGACTCTGCAGAATTTTTTTGCCAGTATTGACTTTGGCATGTGTCGTTGTGAATGAATTGACAAAATTCATTTATGAATTCTTATGTCATGGATAAATTTGAGATATTAATTTTTTCCCTATGCCTTCCCTGAACCTTTCACACTTAACAAAGTGTTAATTTAATCAAACTCCCACATCACAAAGTAATTAAGTTTGAATATGACTTGAATTCTAATTAGAGATTTCAGATTACTTAGTTTAACTAGGAAATTATTGATGTAATCAAAGTTTAAAAAGACTATAAATGTAAGAAGGGAACAAAAAGCCGGTAAGTACTTTGAGAAATTAATGGACTTATAAATTGAAAATTTAAATTCGCCGACACATGTCAATTGAATTGGTAAATTGATATTAAGTCAGTTAGTAACTGTGATAAACACTGGATAGAAAATTGTGTCCACAAACATCATGGAAAAATGTAAATACCTTCGTATTTAATTATGATTTCCTCCACTGACACTGACATGGCCTAATCAATAGAAAAAAAGAGAGTAATAAAAATGTGCTAAATGACAAAGAAAATATGTAACAGCATGACAATAAATCCGGTATGAAATCACACACACATCAGATTGATATCTATTACCGATATACATAATCAAAATCCAAAACTTACGCAATACGAGCGAGCCTGCGAATATTTCCTAACATTTTGATCTCTTTTATATTTTTTTGCACGTTGAATTTGACTTAGTTTCCAACACCAATATATTTCATGTTATCGTAAATATCACAAAATAAATAAGGGACGCAGTTCTTGTTAATTTCCAAAATCTTCACACAAGTTATTTTGAATGTCAATGTCAACTGTTGATCAAACAAAATTCAGATGAGAGTCATGTGCAAAAACTTTTTTTCCTGCACATTTTTGTGACTGAGTCTGAATCCGACAACAACCGGTAAAGCCCGGTATTGCAGTAGTAGTACCCTTCCTCAAATATTTTGCGTCGTATCAATAATTGACAAAGTGTTCTTCTCTCTCTCTCTTGAAACTTTTGACTTGCTGACAATTTGAACAATTGAACGTAACACACACACTCACCACCACTTGACGAAACCTAGTTAAATTCTACTTGAAAATACAGGAAAAGTTGACATTGTCAAGGAAGTGACACAAAGGAATTGTCCTACTCTGATTTCTTAAGTACAACTTTACAAGGTAATCATTGTTATTGAAACTTGTCGTAGAAAAGTCAAACTCTGGTAAATGGTAAATTACCTTTCTGAATGGATCACAACAAACTTGTCATTCCACCGAATGACATTGAGCAGATCAGGACGCAAAAGGATCACAAGGAGGCACAAGATAAATACAAACACAGTTAAAATCCAAGTTTGAAACCAAAACGAGTCAAACTTTTCTTTGCTAACATTCTTAGTATTATTTTGACTGGGTTTACTCTTTTTCATTGTCTACAAAAGGATTATGTCACCCCTACTCTACTCATGTATAAATAAATACATGTACAAACAAAATATATTTTAAAGTACAAATATCACGTATAGTACTACGTATAATAGTAGTTTAACCGGCTCAAAAATTACAATTAACTTTAGAAAAATTAATTCCAAAAAAATTGACTACCGCTTGTCAATTGTTTTTTCCTTTGAGGCTGCATTTAGATTCATTCTTTTCTTTTTTTTCTTTGTTGACATTTTGAAAACTGTCAAAATTTCTAAAAACTTTACATGTTTATTGTAATTACCTTTCGTAGTAGCTGTCTTCGTCTCTCAAATCGAACTGGACACTCACGGCCACTGAGTTTCCCATTGACCACAAACGTGACCACAAACAAAATGTTAAATTTCGAGGCCCTTCCTCCAAAAACGTTTTTTTTGTCCCGATAAAGTTTCCTGTTTTTTCCAGTAATACTTTTTTTTAAAAAGACACTACAATTTACTAACTGAAGTAGACAGACAAAGAGTGACAATATGTAAAGACCCTTTGTTAGTCAAAGAATGTTTTAGCACTCTCTCAACCAAAGTTAAACCACCTTTCTATTATCATGTACTAAAATGCAAAAAAAGAAAAGTTTTCCCTTTCCTCCTCTGTCTCTCTCTATAAACTTTTGAGGGATATAAGTAAGTACATTTAACTTGATTTTTGTAAGTTTTAACGAAAGCAACGAAGCATAATGAAAGCTACACAGTTAGGTAACTTCTTTTTTGTGCCCCATTATTCCAATTTGAGTCTATGCAACCAAATAACACCATTCTCTCATCAACCAATTTAAAACTTAAAACCTTCCCTTTCATTCTCATTCAAAAATGTCTTTTATACATTTGTAGTAAAAGTATATTGTTTTTATACAAAATACAGATACACACACACACACAGTAGGAATGGTAGGATCAATTTGTATAAATGCACAGTCATGACTTTGTAGTATCTCAGTGTGCTTTCCTTCCCTCTCTCCATGTTGGGCAATTATGAGATAATTATTTTAAGACTGTTTTCTTCAAAATTGAACAGACAGTACAGCAGAAAAACAGCCGAGCTTAACTAAAGTTGATAGTTAGTGAGAGGAGGAGGAGGGGATTTATTATTATGGGGGTGACATGGACTGTGAACGTCAAGCTCTTTGAGTCTGTGTATTGTATATATGTATAGGGAAAATTCCAAATTACCAACACTTCTCTAATCTTCTTTCTTGAATGAGGGATTTTCGTGCAAAAAAAGTGTGCAGTCTCACACTTCATGAGAGATCTAAAATTATAATGCAAAGAGAGTCAAAATAAATATTTGAACGTAGAGTGAGTACCTGTTGACAACTACCCAAAATGACTAATTTCCACTCTGTATTTATATTAGTTGGCCATCATGCATGCAGTGTCGTACAAAATGAATAAATCTAGTAATTTAAGAATGGGATTATTAATAAAAAAGCTGGCAAAGTCACGACATGTCCATCATCATTCAAGATTGAAGAATGATTTGATGGACGATCAGTAATTACTAGAACTGGAATCAAGGGACAGTCCTTGTTGAGGACATTCTCAAGTGTCCATGAGAAAGTAATGACACAATTTTATTTAGGTATTCAGTGAATGACATTCACTGAAAAATGTGAGAATTTTTTTTGCGTCATAATGTAAATTATGATGGGTTGAGAGATCATTGCTTTTGAGTGGGAAGTTGAGACGAAGAAAAAGTTTGAAAAATCGTTCAAAAAGGAAAGAAAAAGGCAAAGGTGAGTTTCCACAATATGTCACATTTTGGGACATAAACATTTTGATAATGTGTTGCTTGTCAACTCGTACATTTAAGTGGTGAGAATATTAGGCAGGCTAAATGATCGTTATATTACTAATGGGTGTCATGTGATCCGTGATGACTCATTGTCACCACAATAGAACTTGTTAACTGTCAGTTAACTCCTCCATCGTGACAAGAGAGACTTGATGGAAATTCTGGAACAGTCGTTTTAAGATTGTTACCGGTGTGGTACGAATGTGAATAATATAATCCTTGTTTTTTAAATCTGCAACAAATTATTGTCTTTCAGATTCAGAGAGTGGAGGCCACTGTGTCTCAAAAATTAAAATTTTCATCTTGGAAAAGTTAAACTAAGCAGAATGTCGGGTTACGGTAAGGATTTAACCAACATTCACAATTTAATAATGCTTTTTCTATTTTACAAATTATGCCGAGTGTTTGAAAATTGAATCAAAATTTTGTTTTGTGAATAGACAATATGGATGCGGAGAACAGGATGTCCTACGAGTTTAGTGACACAACAATACGTCAGGGATTCATCAAAAAGGTTCGTTTTGTTAACAATCAAAATAATAATTTGTCAACTTGTGCAAACTGTATACTAAACTCTCTGTTATATTATATTATAGGTGTACGGGATTTTGATGATCCAACTCCTGATCACCTTTGGTTTCGTTGCCATGTTTCTCTACGTGGACTCTGTGTCAAAATGGACATCTGAAAATCCAGGATTCTTTATCTGTGTTCTTATTCTTTCCGTTGTGATGATGATTGTTCTTGTCTGCTGTGAGTCTGTTCGACGAAGAACACCTACAAACTTTATTTGTCTCTTCATTTTCACTCTAGCCGAAGGATTCCTGCTTGGCGTATCAGCAAGTACATTCAAGTGAGTATTTGCAATTGATTCATTATATTATGTAAGTACAATGGAACAAGTTGAGAATAATCATTATTGAATATTTAAAATTGTAGGGCCAACTCGGTTTTACTCGCTGTTGGAATAACAGTTGTTGTCACTCTCTGCATCACTTTGTTCGCTTTTCAAACAAAGTATGACTTTACTGGGATGGGCTCAATCTTGCTGGTATTTTTTTTTATATATTTATGAATCGAAAAGAGATATTTATTTTGTGAAATTATTTTCTAATGTTCACTTTCCTCTTGACCAAAGGTGTGCTCGGTTGTGCTGATTCTCTTTGGATTCCTGAGCATATTCCTTCCTCGGGAATCTTTCCCCATCGTCAATATTGTTTATGCCTCATTGGGTGCTCTACTGTTTTCCTTGTATCTCATCTTTGACACACAGCTTCTACTCGGAGGAAAGCACAAGTATTCAATCAGGTGAGAATATAAATTAACCCGATTCACAAAATAATTGCCTTGTATCAAAATAATTATTAAAATATTATCATCTTTTGTAAAATTTCAGCCCAGAAGAATACATATTTGCTGCACTTTCAATCTATCTGGATATCATCAACCTTTTCTTAATGATCTTACAGTTGGTCGGTGACAGAAATTAATTTTGATCCATCAAAAATATTCTTGTAAGGTCTTTTCGTATAACTCTCAACTGAAATGTCTGTCTTTAATGGCCTTCTGTTAGAGATTATTTACTCTTAGATTTACAACAGTTCAATATTGTGCGGCTAGGGGCAAAAGCCTGTCATCATGAATCCGAATTTGTTTTTATTATGGTAACTTGACATTTTTGTCAATTGCCAAGAGTTATTCAATTATTTTGTATACCCTTGATTAATTATATATTTATTTTGTACTGTACAATATGTACTTCACTCCACGCCGATGTAAACCCAGTATTTGTTTACTATTCAGCTATTATAGTTAGTTACAAGAGCTTTTAAGTGAGTACATTAGTTTAACATTACAGACTTGGAGTCATCAGTCAAATTTTATTACTGTATTTTTAAGCATGTACTCTTCATGGTAAATAATTCTGGTCAAACTCATGGAAAAATAATCCCTGTCAAGACTGTTCTCAACAATTTTTGTAAAGTATTTAGTCCTAGTTTACAATATTCATGGTGGAAGCATTCAAAGACAATTTATGAATTTACTACCATAACGTTAACTACTAATACTATACTGTGTGCTAAGTTGTGAGAACCATATTTATTTTGTACGGTATTCTTACTGTTGATGATGATAGTATTTAGAGAATGTATTAAGTTTTCAAACTGAGTTTTGTAATAAACATTTGAATCAATCTTATCCGAATGAAGAGTCGCATCTATTATTGTCCAAGCACATAAATATTAACTAAGCAGTATTAAGTACGCAATCTTTCAGAGTGAATCTTGCACTAGTTAATTGAGTGATCTTTCGAGCGGAGTAAAATCAGATCACACCTGTATCTCACGAGAGATATGACATAAAATGGCAAAATAACTTTCTGTTTCATTGAAACTTGGTAGAAAGCTAAATATGTTGAGCCTTCCTGACCAACGTTTAAATGGACAACTTTTCAGGCGAGTGTATCCCTTGACCTCCGAGAAATCAAAATGTAGGTACAAGATTAACTCACAAGAAGTATGTTTGGCTTGGACGCCACTTGTTTATATTTAGTATTAGCGGCTACTGCAAATAAAAGTTTTTCGTACAATTTGACGTGAACGGCGTTGAAGTCTAACATTTAAATAGAG
>WJFB01000848.1:0-45126 GCA_009870185.1 Pygmarrhopalites habei | reverse complement strand
CCCCCCCCCCCCCCCCACCCCCCTTCCCTCTTCCTCCTCCGCATCCTTTCCCACTCATACTATCTTATAAACGGATCAGCTCACCATATTAACCTTGTATAAACATACGAATATGCTCTACATACATTCTTCCTGTGTCCCAGTCTCCTCTTTCTCTTCGGTGTGTGCGTGTCTTTCTGTAGACTCCAGTTTACTAGAGTCCTTCTCCTTCTCGCTTCTTACCACTCAACCACTTGTGTTTGCCTGGACCAGCACACACACACAATCCACCCACTACACTGCTACTGCATTGCATTGCTGGATATGCACAGTTACAAAAGTAGGGACATTTAATTAGCAGTCTTATTGATTACCGAGTAAAATCTTTCTAATTTAATAGAGTATATAATCCACCCGTCCTCATGTACCCAAAAAATTATACATTATAATCCGAAACGTGCTGCTTTACCTACTTCATACACACACACGTTTATGTACATACGATTCGGTTTCGCAATTAAAAGAAATTTGCAAAAAAATTTCAAAACTTCCAAATCCTGCATTTCAGTTCTCAATATTGATTCTGGACTTGGCAGAAATTTGTGTATTGGTTTACAAATTAAATTAAATTCAAAGCAATCCAGTGAGCTGAAGAGTAACCTGCAAATTTTCAGGTAAAGAACAATTAACAAAATGATATTTAAAAATCCAAGCGTGTGTGTACACAGAATACAAAAGAGTGCGTACCTGTCCTGTCCGTCCCCGTCAATCGTATTAGCAAATGAAAATTAAACTTAATATTTATTTATGCAGCCTTGGTGGTCGGTTTCGTCCCGTACAGCTAATGACCAGTATGTATCGATTGTGATGAACATCCACTCTCTCTCGTTCTCTCTTGAGTGTGTGTGTGTCTGGCTCGTTTGGTTGTCTGTGGGTCGTGTGATGATAAAAGTAAATTTGAAAATCGTGACCATTAGGACTTGGTTTAACATTCAACCTTACTTATCGTTAAATAAGTTCAAACATGCGTACTCAGGGGGAGGGAGAGAGGTTCAACTTGACAAAATCATGTCTTTCGAAAAGCTGCTCAATATTGCTTAGATGTGTACTTAGTGTGGAGTAGTCTCTCTTTTCTCTTGTACCAGAGAGAGACAGAGAGATAGGATTCATAATATTCACTAATCTCTAGCCAAGCTGAAAGTTGAATGTGCATGGGGGGATAACATAATATCATCATCACTTGTGATATTATCCCAAAAACGATGAAAAGAGAGAGAGAGAGAGAGAAAGAGAGCGAGGGCGAGAAGGAAGGGATGCCTTGGTATACATAAAGGATGGGAGTGTGGTCGTGTATTCTACTCAGCTTGACTCATTTACACTTTGTGTGGATACTTCTCTCTTTCTGCATTGTATGTAAGAGTATATCCACAATGTATAGAAGAGCTCCCTTTCTCTCTCTCTCTCTCTCTCGCTCATTTTTACCCGGCTTTATCCAACCACCCGGATTTTTATTATTTTCTCCCCTCGGATAAATCGGTGCTGTTGTCCGTGTAACCGTTTCCAATGCCTCAAATTCAAATTGGCATCACAGGCCAGAGAGAAAGGGAGAAAAGGAGGGAGAGTTTCTCATGTCAGCTCATGTTAGTCCCACTTCCTTTCGTGCACTTTTCAATTACATTGAAAAATCCATTCTTTTCTCCCTACTCCCTCCCTCCCTTCCCTATTTAGCTACATGGAGGAACTCAACTCACTGGGACTCAACTGACCAATAGAGGTAACTTGATCATTTTTTACAACCTCTTACAGTACATTACCCACATGAGTGAGTGTGTGCTATTTATTAAAATATGTGTTTGGTTTATTGAACAAATTCCTGTTACACTAATTAAAATTGATTCTCTTACCAAAGATCTAATCTTTGTATACATTTGCATTGGATTAGCAGTACATATTGTGTGAGTAAATTTTTAAATGTATTAATCTGAGAAAAACTGCACATCACGTTTTCATTATTATGAAATTGGAAAGAGATCATAGGTACTAAGTTAAACTCAAAATTAATTGAATTTATTGTTTAAACTAGAATTTACTTTGATGTCCAAGTATTTTGTCTCTCTTCCCATTCTCCTTCCCAACAAATCTCAGTCAATTATTGTCATCATGAAAGTATGATATTAAATCCTGAGCGCTTTTCTTTCTCTTCTTGTGGAAAAAAGTAAACAGAGAACTATTGTCCTACACACACGCACACACTACATTGCATGTACAGTAAGACGTACTGTGTACACAGTCGTACTGTAATAATAAGTACATGAAGTACAAACGTACGTACGTTTTTACGAGGGGAAAGACTATCTTTTGAAAATAAGCTTAAAAACTTTGGCCTCAAAATAAAAACTATTTACTCAAGTTTGCGTAATCTTTTTGCTTAAAAGTAAACTTGTGTTGACGTTCTGGCTAGAGAGAGGGAGAGGGAGAAAGAAAAAAATTGAGAGGATGAAAAAAAGAGTTTATAGAGCAAGTAAAAACTCACTCATGTTCCTTGTCAGCTCTTTTTCCCATTCAGTTAATTCATGAGACGAGAGAGAGAAAGAGAGATGGGGAGTTTTATACATTATCTCCCCAGAATTTATATTGAGGAGTGATGATATGCTTTTTCTTTCTCTCTCTTCTCTCTCTCTCCACTTTTCTAGGAATGAAACAAGCTTGGCAATCTTTTCACTCTCTCTAACATGTTTCCCCTACACCTCTCCTCCTTCGCAACGAAGTAGATTAATAAGTCTTCAATCTAAATGTAAGTCATCGTAATGAGATAAAAGAAATTTAAATTGAAGGGGAGATAGAAGGAGGGGAAACTATTTGAAACTATTTGAAGCCTCCTCCATTCTCTCCTCCTTACCCAGGGAAACTCTCTTTTGTACACATGCACACACTGAAGAAATAGGAGAATAGGGGGAATCTGTGGGTCCGAACGATTAGACTAATGGATGTGGATTGATGGGAGAAAAAAAATATGTGGAGAGAACTGATGCGGGTGGCCCACAGAGAAAAGGGAAGAAGAAAAGGGAAGGAAAAAGAGAATGAGTATAGCATAGTAGTGGAGTGTAGTGCAACTCAGTGTATAATGTAAAGTGAAGAAAAATCTTGTAGAAATACGAATTGAAAATCGATGCAGCTAATCATTGAAATCAGGAAACAGACGAGGTAAAAAGTGAAAGTAAAGTGTCAAGCCGTAAGCACCCATAAGTACGCGAGTTGTCAAGTTGAGATGACTGTGACGAGACGGTGTGCGCGGATATTTTCGAGCTTCCCTGAGCACTTTTCTATATAGAAAAGAAAGAGGGAAGAAGGGCGAACAGGAAAAAAAGAAAAGGGAAAAAAGGAATCTTGGATAGAAGAGGAGACTGAGAGAGAGAGAGAAACTTTGAGAAAGGAGACAGAGCCGGGTAAAGAAATCGTACAAGAGAAAAGGGAAAAGCAGGGGAAAAGGAGAAGGGAAGTTGAGGGGAAAGTGAGGAAAGAAGAAGACGGCAAGAGTCTCTCTCTTTCTCTCTCTCTCAAACACTTTTCACCGTTTGCATCTCCCCTCTCCATACTTCCTTTCTATATTCAGACATGTACATGTTTGAGCATATTGCTCGGTGGCCTCGGTATAAAAACTGGTATGCTTGTGACGGCATGCGGTTGAAACACCGTCCTCCTCCTCTCCTCTTTCAACTTGCACTATCCAACATGGGGAATAATGGCCTCTTCAGGTATCAAAACGGTAGTCAGCAATGGCAATGAGGAAAGGCGAAGGGAAAATGCTTTTCTCTTTTCTCTCTCTCTCTCTCTTGCTATGCTTTTCCACAGACCCTGTGTATGGGATGAAGCATGAGACATGAAGCTTTGAACTGAAGGCAGATTCTTATTATGAACAAAAACAGAAGCACACACAGTGAGTGAGTGAGAGTGTGTGCGTGTATTCGGAGTAAAGCCAGGAGAGAAGTAATAGTTTTCTCCGAATTTCCCTCTCTCTCTGTCACTCTGTCTTTTTAACATACATCCTATAAATATATATAGGAGGGAGAGGGCAGGAGTATAGGGGAAAGAATGTGTAGGAGAAAGATGCGTGTATGAGGAGAGGGAGGAGGAGGAGGAGAGAGATCCTTATGTCAGAGATTCTAAGCAGTGCACAAAAGTTCTCAGTGGAAAATTGGTCTTTTCCCTTCTCTCTCTCTCTTTCTCCTTCTTCCTCCAAATAGTTTGAGTTGATCCAAAGCAAGAGCTTGAGTTTTGGCAATCTTTAGATGCAATCCTCCTCGACTTTCCTCCTGACTCCCTCCCTTCCTTCTTGTTCACTTTACTTCCCTCGCCTCTCTGCTTTCACTATCCTTTCCCTCTCTCTCCCTCTCTCATCTTGATTCCATCCCACATACACACACAGTCTAGCCTGTACAGTCGTCATTCTCTACACACTCCTTCTCCCACACTCTTCTTGTCATAGTCGTCGTCGTCATCGTCCTCGTTTACGTACAGACTACTCCTCCTCCTCTTTTTCCTCCCCAACTCTTCTCCGCGTGCTCTTTCTCCTGTGTATGTGTGTGGGAGAGGGAGAGGGAGAGAAAGAAGCCGCCTTACATATTCCATCTTCTCGTTTCGAGATGCGTCCCTCGTACATTCAACGGCCCTTTTTTTACTCCTCTGTAGTCTGTACTACTACTGCTCCAGAGTGAAGCATTACTTATTGTACATGTAGTTACAACCCAAAGAGGGGGACAAATGAGCTGCCAACTCTCCAACATCACAGAGAAGAGGAAGAGAAGAAGAAAGAATCTAGGGCCGTTCTTTGCCATCACATATTTTTGTACACATACACGTCTACACCATATTATGTACAATAAAATGTATCCCCCCACACACACACACGACCCTTCCTTCCTTCTGTTATGTTTGTCGTCTTCTTTTTCATGAGTTTCGCACCACTGGACTAGTGTGCATTTTATACAGTGTACACGCATTCAGGACTTTTCATACAATGAAAGCACACACACACGCATACAAGTGTGCAATCTTTCCCACTCACTTTCTCTCTCTCTCTCTTTGTGTGGATATGTCTTTTACAGATTGTTCGTGTGGAGTTCATGCAGGAAAACCCTTACAATACATTGAATATCTTTACTCTTCCATATTTTCCGCCGATGGACGAACAAATGTTCTCTATTTTATCCCAGTTTGAATAAAGTATTCAAAGGTTAGAAATCCATTTTACTCAAGCTAAAGAATCCAGGAAAGAGAAACGGGGTCTATTTGTTTTTTTAAAAATATAATTTGCTCACAAAATAAAAAGAAGATGATCGATAAGTCATTTCAACTTGTCAAAGAAGACAGTTAGAAAATGTCTCACTGTCCTACATACTGTAGTCTTGGGAAAGATGAGAAATGAGTTGGTCTTGTGTTTTGTGGGTTCACATGGAAGGGCGGAGAATAGGGAGGAAAGGGAGAAAAAAATGAGTAAAGTAAAAGCTTGAATTTTAAGAGACAGAATAGGCGACATTTAAAGTAGACCCCCAAAAGCGGCTCATGTTTCTTTCTACTCCCCTTCTCCTCCGTCAGTTTAACTCGGAAAGCACATTTCGACAATGTCAAGTCAAAACCCTGGATTTGGTTACACACCCCATAATTAGGATATAAAGCACCCACTAATACTTTCTGGTTTCCCAACTTAATTAACCATGGTAAAAAGGGGAAGAGTAAAATGGAGTTTTTTTTAGAAAAAATTAAAATGGCGCATTAACATTTTACATCTGAAAATGGAAAATGATTCGGAAAATAATAAAAATACCAATTAAATATTTTTTCCCCAGCAAATCTACTTTTATTTAACTTAACAAGATTTCTCATTTTCTTGGAATCCCCTCACAAAATGTTTCGGTGAAACAATAGCAAAGTAGGTAAAAAGAAAGGGAAGGAGTGAACCCAGTAGAATCCTCGGAAAGAATGATGGTAGTGTTTGAATTTGACTGTTTGGTGGCGTCAAATGACGCATACATTATGCATAAGGGTTTTTGTACAGACTCTAGAGTAGAGGAGGGTTTTGGGGGGAGAAGAGGATGTAATTAAAAATTTGAGGTTTGCCTAATCGGGTGTTTAATCACTTGACGACCAAGCAGCTAAAATAATGTTACACTTGATAGGGAAGGAGTTGGGTATATGCATAAGAACAGAAAGGGAGCGGGTGAGCGAGCGTGTGTGCGAGTGTGTCTAGGAGGCCAAAGGCGTTCACGCATTATAATGCAGGCAGATGCACACACACACACACACACACCAGCAAGGCTGAGAAAGGGAGTGTAGCTTTTCTTATCAACTCCCTAGCTGACTACACTTATAATGTTCCCCACACACCCACACACCCATGCATGTGCATACAGAGTGTATGTGTGTGCGAGTATGCATGGCACACTGTAATATGTGACTAGGGGGTACCCATGCCAGATTTTTATCGTTATCTGAAAACGTAGAAGATGATGAAACTTTTCCTTTCTCCACCGCCTGTCTTTCTCAGATTTTCTCCCTCTTATACTCCCCAATCCATACACAGGCCAAAGCCACACACACACACGCCCTGAGACAAAGAGACTTGTAGACAAGCCTACACAATCTACTTGCACCCAGGAATACACACACACACACACACACACACTTTTTGTTTGAAGACCTCAGATGAAGTGGCAAAAGATGAGCGTCTCTTTCCCTTCCTCTCCTCTCCTCGCCCAGCCTCCTACTCCACATCTCCTCGTTGTATGGGGTGCCCTTTGCCATAAATGCCGTACGAATGCACATGTTTAGCCCTCCATGATCCCTCATTTCCTCCTTTTCTCTTTCTCCCTTTCTCTCTTCTTTCTCCTTTCTCCTTGCTCCTCTTGACTCCCTTGCACACTGTGGAATTCCTTGTCTACCCCATATCCTCTTGTATCTACGATGAGAGAACCAAGAAAACATGCACTCATATTATATCCATGATCCAAGTCAACCAGGCATGAATCACACATTTAGTACAATACAATCGGGTGCACTCTACACAATGCTCTTTGTATCTGTATGTGAGTATGTGTGTGTAACTTTCCATGTCCCTCCTTCGCCTTTCTTCCTGGTTCAGCTGACTGAGGAGAAGAGTCAAGTGAGTCCGAGTTCAAATCCAAAGGGAAAGTAGTCAACTCATGAGAAGAGAAGGAGAAGGAGAATGGTAATGGGGGAGATGTGGTAATGGTGAAGGAACAGGAAGAGAAACACATACAGTGGCATGCGTATATTTGTCATAATATAATGTTCATGGATAGAGAGAGAGAGAGGAGAGAAAGAGCTCCGTGCTTTTTTCATGTACATGCGATAGAGCGTGTATTTGTGTGGAAGCCGAGGCATGTGTACAGGGAGGAGGAGGAGGAAGAAGAAAAAGAAGTAGGAAGAAGAAAGTCAGTCTTCGCCTCGCCGTTCTCACACATCCTTCGAAAAGTGTTGAGGAAAAGGAGCGGAAGAGTAAGAAGGAGACCCAAGGCGAAGAAGTTGGTGTAAATGGAGCAAAACGAAAAAATAATCAATATAGTTCTCTTTCAGCGAGACAGAGAGAGAGAGACACACACACACATGCAGGCAGAGGGAGAGTGTATAACACACAAGTAGACTATAGTGAGTTGGAGATAGAGAAAGGAGGAGGAGGAGGAGGAGGAAGAAAAAGTGTGTGGCTTGTACTATTCTTTCCCAACAGCTTTGGCAGTGCTCAATACTGTGGCACTAAAGTCTTTCTTGGATTTTTCCTCGTTCATTTTCCACAGACGGATGGCCACATCCAGAATCATGGAGGAGAAAAAGAGAGAGAGATGAGAAGTAACTTAGAATTTTTGCTACACACGCACCCCACACATACACACATGAACAGTGCCTACAGTCATAGTACAGTTACTATTCCGAGCATTACGAAATTTATCACTTTTTGGTCCTTGACTAGATTTGATTGGACGGAAAGGGGCAGGAGGGAACAGGCGGAGAGAGAGACAGAGAGTGAGAGAGAAAAACTCAGTAGGGAGGGGATAGAAGAGAAGGAGAGAGGAGTGCTCCTATAATTACCGTCTCATTGACCGCGCCGTTCATCAAAAGGCTTAAAAACTAAGACCAATAGATGAGACCATAATATTACATTACATCTCTTGAACTTATTATATTCTGATGGTTCTTTTCGACTAAGCCGGGTATAATACACACACACAGATGAATACACTCAACCACAACCTGAGCACACAAATACACACACAACCGAAATACACTGTATTGTTTGTTGTGTGTTCCAGAAGGAAGATCAGGACTGTTGAAGAACTTTCAAAAAAACACTCTCAGCTTCACGTCCAAAGCCTCTTTTGACTCTTCCACATATGTCTATTATGAGCACTTGGAAAGAGGCACATTTTTTTGACTATCTCTCCCTCCCTGATGTACGTCACAGTGTTGGATTCCTTAATCTCTCTACTAACTGCTACAGTGTAGCAGCTACACTGTATCACACATACACAACATTCGAGGCATCCAAATGAGAGTAAAGCGTGTGCGTGTGTGTTAAGCTAAGGAACAAACTGTACACGGACATTATGGTGGAAATCTAAAATAGATGATACACACAAACAGATACACAGGCAAGAAAGAGAGGAAGAGAGCTGGACTTGTGAAGTTAATATGACTGTCTTTTTCTATTCACAAAAAGAATCGGTGAAGGAAAGGCTAGTCCATGAAATGCACTGCCCTTCATCTCCTCATCTCTGCCCCTGCTCCCTCCTCCTCATACATACAGTTAATCATTTTTGGTTGCCTGCAGGACCAGAAGCAAAAAAAAATATCACAGGTTCGTCTCTCTCCCTCCTCTGTTGTGTGTACTGTGTGTATTCACAGGCAGCCGCTTTCTGTATGTACATTGTACAATTAGATATTATGGCCAGGCATAATAATGGATACACTAGGGTTGGTTGCTGTTGTGTGTCTGTGTGTGTGCCAGAGAGAGTGAGAGGGAGAGACAGTGTAAGGGCAAGGGCAAGAGGGGAAAAGCGCTTCCCAAACATTATCCCAATCTAGTATTCAACCTCGTATTATCCTATCTTGTAAATGGAGGGTGCGATAGTGAGAGACTTTAACGTGCATATACATGGTAATACATATACACATGATTCTCGGTGTGGGTTAACTCACTCTACACTTTAACTACCGAAGAAAGGGTGAGATGTGTTGTGTGGATGTAGAAAAGGGGGAATTGTATGTATGTCGTCCCTTCTCTTCTGGAAAGAACCCTCATGTCAAAACACATTTTCTTCTCAAATTCACCCTGTATCTGTCCTACACAGTATGCACGGAGTACACAAAACACGCACATAAAAATGTATGTTACTGGACGTGTATCCTTGTGTATTGCATACATGTACATGTTTGAAGGTGTTTTTCCTAGACTTGTTCCATGTATTTACTATTTCTTTAGCTTGTTTCTCCTCTCCCTGTTCTCTTGTTATCTCCTCAATTCATCATGATTTACTTGTACTATCCACAAACATACACAATCACACTTGAATTATATCTCTCATCAGATTGATGAAATTTTTTTTACAAAAATGAAATAATATTCTTTGGTTTGCATAATAAATTGTTTTTTTAAATTGACTTGATCCTATTGAATATAAGAGCTTTTTAAATACCTACTCTAGATTTATTAGCAGTCCTAACTAAAAACAGATTGAATTTGGAATGACATCACTCTAAAATTAGCCCACACCTTTCATTTTCAATATTTGTAAAAAGATTTCTCATTCTTCCCTAATCTAATGATGGATAGTGATAACCTCGCGATACATTTGAGGATTGAAATTCTTTCTCTCTCTTTCTCTCCTTGTTCTACACACATGTTCCTTTTATGATGTATTTTTTTTGAAAAGTGTTTTTTTTGCCATTTTTGTGGACGTCAAGAATGAGAAGCGGCCTTTGTTCTCCCGGAAAAAAAGTGTCATGTTAACTGTAATACCTGTCAATTATGGGTATCCATTATGCATTACACGTATGTATGCGGTGGTTGGCTTTTAAGCTTTAAAAAAGCCACAACATTTCAGGAGACAGCCAAGCAGATGAGGATGTGTCCTCATAACCTCCTCTCTGGATTATCCAGACGTACACACACACAGAGTAAGTAACAAACCCTCCTCTCCAATTTTTTCTTGTGTACCTAAATCAAAATTACGAGTGTTTTACTGGGACATGTTGTTATGTAGTGTGTGGAGAAAATGGGAAAAATTGAAGGAAAAGTGTGGACGGAGTCAGGACTTAAAATTTTATGATGAGGAAAATTGAAAATAAAATTACATCACTATACAGTATAGTGCTTCCTGTTGTTCACTCACTGTATTTTTGTGATGAGGGAGAATAGTGTATGTGGAGGAAAATTCATTGAAAGTCAGTGTCTGGGCAATTGACTTTTAAAACTAGTACCTATGTATGTTCTTTATGTGTCAAATTGTCTTAATGCGTATTCGCTTGGGTTGATGCTACCAGTCACTGTAATTTTTAAATAGTAATTAAACGAAAATTATTCTCTTTCTTTATTGTACTCCATTTTTATTGTTTACTAATTAAAAATTGACTCGACAACCAACAATAATTCACACTTACCGAGACTAACCTTGAATGACTGAGTAGACAGTAAATAAATACACTTGTAAACGTTAATTGTTTGTGTATTTTTGTCATTTCGAAACAATTAGAATTTCCTCGAACGAGTTGAACATTAATTTTTAAAAAGATTCTTATAATTAGATAAATTTTAAGTTATACGGCACAAGTTCTTTCCCCTTTTAAGGATGTAATTGACCAGTCTCTAAATTTGCACCAGTATTTAGAAAAAGGATGACTTTTTCCAGACAATTTTCACAACTTTAAGTTTAATAAACTTTTTTTTGTGATAGTCAAAATCTTTTGCAAAAAAAGAATAAAGAACGACGTAGTTGAGACCCCTCATACTTCCCTTCACCTTTACCTCCAATGGGATTATTGCTAAATTGTACAACAACAGTAAGTGGTGAGTTATTGCCAATAAAATGGCAATAACAATATTGTCCCTCAAACGAAAGGCAGAAAGGGACGAAAGGAAAGTAAAGAAGAGAGACAGAGATACTATTGCGAACCACACACAATTCTTATGACTCTCATGTTTTACAGGAAAACCACACTCTACAAGTCTCGCCAGCAAAATCAAAAAAAATCTGCGTCTTTCGGAAAGGACGCAGTTATCTCTGTATTGTAACGCACATCGTCCATAATCATATTATGACTATTAAGAATATATTGAGTAAGAAACACAAAATACAGATGATTAACTAACACATCCACAGAAATTTGTCCACACACGCTGTGACAATGTGAGTGTGGATGGAGGGAGAGTTGTGGAGAGGGGGAAGGAAAAGAATGAGAAAAAATGAGGAGAAAAACATATTGTAATGGTACAAGTGAGGGGAGGGAATGAAGTTAAGATGAAAAAGAAACGAGGAAGACCCAGGCTATGTCACGTAACGCCACTTTACCCAGCCTTTCTATACTGATACTCTCCTTTGTAGCATTCTCCCCCAAATCCTTATGTTTGCATTGGATTCAATTCAGCTGCCTGTCCTCCTCCCTCCCCATATTTCCCAGTGCAGTTGTATGTAGTATTTTGGAGTGTAATAAGTTTGTCTGGGAGTATGGAGAGGAGTGCACAGAATGATTATGTAAGTATAGGAGAAAGAGGGGCAGACACATCAAACCAAAAACTCCGTCGACGACGTGGTGCTGTGTATACAGTATACATGTGTGTGTGTGCTTCCTTCCCCTTTTTTCCATCTCATACTCTACACACACACAACTCACCATGCCAAGCTGTGTGTGTGTGTGTGTGTGTGAAAGCAGTATATTGGAAAATGGCTATATGAGAGGGGCAAAGTTTGATGTATCGATACTCCTTGTGTATCCTACAATGATATAACTCTCTCTCTCTTTCTGTTCCCTAAACGTATAATAAAATCCTCCATCTTCGTCCCCTTTCTATGTGTGTGTGTGTATAAAGGACTACTTACTACCAACTTTTTTCTCACATATTTAACTTTGACTTTGGTTTTCTTCCCTATTGATGCAATACATTGCGAGCCATAGTCTGAGAATCTCAATTCCCAAATTCCTGGAAACTGGAAAGAAAGGAAGAGAAGGGGGGATAAATTTCTTTTACTGTTGTCTTTACTATCACTGCATGCGAATTTTGTCCATCTTCTGAGCGGATTCCATTGAATATTTAAGGAAACTCATGTGCCAAAAAATGATCGACACTCAAGAACAAAAAGAATGAATTGAATCTAATCATCCAGATTTGTACTTAATTTTAGCAAATAGGTTGTAGTGAAATCAGCAAAATTATGATTGTTCTTGGGAAATACAAAAGGTAAACCAAAAGGATGTAATTTTAAAAAAATTCATTTCAAAGTACGCACGGGTTTGTGATTTGGGAAAATGAAATTGAAAAAATTGAACGAGAAAACTACTAGTTGAAAGTTAGTTCAAAACTTTGTCAAATAATTAGATTGACTTGAAAGGGGGAATAGGGGTGGTGGGGTGAGAGTGAGTGTGTGTGTGTGTTCAATATTTGTGAGGTGACAAATCGGGGCAGCCATCCTTGTGTTTGTTTGTAAATGTTTTTGGTGGGTGAGGAGGACTTGCCATTTTATTACATCCCATCTTTCTCCGTCAGTAAATGTCCAATAAGAAAATGGATTGAAATTTATTAAAGTTCATTTTGACTTTTGCAATCATATTCCCTCTCTCTCTCTCTTTCTCTCTCCATCTCACTTTTTCCTTTCACCCACACAATACCCATACACAATTTTCCTCCTCGTTCTTTCTTCTTCTTCCCCTCGTGCTATTCATAATATTCAAGAATTTTGATGTTTTCTTTTCCCAGAAAATTTGTATAGACAAATAGACGTCGACAAAGCAAGCATGTTCCACACACACACTCACTCTCTCCCTCACTCTTTCACTCTCACCACACAAAGTGAGAGAGAAGTTTAGAGTGGGGAAGAGAGAGCAAGATTTGGAATGAGTGATTATATGGGATTTTCTAGAGCAAGAGTGCGAGAGTTACATGGTGGTTTTCCCTACTTTTTCCACTCGTCTCTCCCTCTCTCCCTATACTGTATACGCATCTGTGTGTGTGTGTATGTGTACTTGTACTCATACGTAAGACCAGCACTTCCACTACTGAACAAGTTTATTTGATAAATGTATGGAAGTTCTTTTGATCTTTCACAGACGGCGGCGGTTTTTCCGATTCAATTTTACTCCCCTCAACTTCTTTTGCAGATGAAATGCGGAGAGGAGAAGGAGAAGGGAATTGCATGCCAAAAAAAGTGAAGTAAAAAAAAAATTCTTGACTCTTGAAATTGTGAATTGAGCCACATGATGTTTCAAGCAAATGATAAAAATTACTAGCTTGAATATTTTTCTTCCATCTTTCCTCGTGTGTGTTGTGTGTGTATGTGTGTGACTTGAGAAACTTCCATTTCAACCGTAAAGTACACACTGTGACACACACATACACATCTTCTCATGCCATTTCTCATTACACTGTTCATTTTTTGGGATGGATTGAGAGTAACAATCGAGATCATGCATTGTCCAAACAGAGTAGTGCTGTTAGGACAATTAAAGTTACAAGGGGAAGTAATGAGAAGTTTGTCAATTTAAAAAAAAAACAAATCGAGTAATTTTTTTGTCAGTCACGCCAATAATATTTTCATCGCTCTCGCTCTCTGTCCTTATGTGAGGAGTAGAGAGAGGGACAAAGGGAGGTCCAAACATGAATGCTGGGTTCGGTTAAGTGGTACCCCTCTCTCTGTCTCCACCACCACGTCACCCGACGTCCCAGGATCCGGTGTGTGTGTACATGTTGTACATATGTAGTGTGTGTGTCTTTGTGTGTGTGTGTGCAGTGTGGACGACCATTTCCCGTTGTTCGTGAACTATGTACAGTGCGTGGGTTTTCCAAATTGTGATGTTATTGCCCTGAACAAATTGCCTTTAACCATTGTACCTTCCCTCTGTCCTGTCTCTCTCTCTCTTTCGCACACACAAACACTCTTCAAAAAGGATGGGTGAGGTGAAGGCTTAAAATATTATATCATTGAAAGGTATTTCTCCTCACAAATTTAGAGCAAAGTCAGGATATTTGGAGAAATTTTTTAGTTTTCTTTCTGATTTCCTGGGATATGGTTTGTTGTGGTGTCACCATTTTTTTTGATTGTGAAAAGATGAGGATATACATCGTGGTTTAATATTTTTTTACAATTTTTTGTTTAAAAATTTTATGATTGATACATTTATCACACACATTGATTGTCAGATTTTTTTATCCAACCAGGAAAAAAAGGATTGAAACAAGAAGAGAATCATCATCATCACGCCTCGTTTCTTATAAATACGATTATCTGGCCTTAAATCATCACTTGAGAGAGAGAGAGGAGGGGATGAGGGAGTGAGGAAAGAGAGGAAGAAAGACTGGGTTATGTTAACATGGTCTTAATAATCCCATGAATGAGCAAAGGATTGGTAAAATACAAGTGTGGGAGGCCAAGTTGAGAGAGGTTTTTCTCTCTCTCGGATGATACGATCATTCAGTGCAGAGCTTAGTGTTACTTGGGCTCAAGCATACTTCTTGTGCATGCACTATTCTATGCAGTACAGAAAAAAAAGTGTGTGGATATGAATGTTGTAGAAAGAGAAAGAGCCTGGAGGGAGAAAAATAAATGAAACGGGAGGACGAGAGGAGAATGAAGAGAGAGCGAGAGAGAGAGAAGGGAGTTTGGTTTGAGACTTGTACTTATTTAAAGGTAAATGTGCCACTCGAAAGAATAATTTCGAGTTAGTAAAGAGATTGAAAAGGAAAAGACATGGGGTTTTCTCAGGCGTGACTTTCGTAGGAATAACGGGTCGGTCAATATCGAACCCCACCATAGGGAAATAAATTGATGTGATGTGAAACACACATCCACATCACACACACACACACACAATTTGCTCAAGATAGGCTCCACGTCTTTCCTACAGTCAATATTATATTTATATACCCGTGTGCGTGTGTGTGGATCCCACATTGTAATAGAGGAAGAGAGGTGGGGGAGAAGGAGGAGCAAATCGTCACAAACATACATTACATTGCACACACACACAACCATGGTCATAGCTCTACAGTCTGTGTTGAGACCGTGGCACAGTTGACATATTACGTCTCGTCCCTCCTGTGTGCATTTCTGTGAGTGCATCTTTTTTTCCCTTTTCCACACGTTACTCTCCTCCTCTTGATCTATATACAGGAGCATCCCGGAATCATAAACCAGAGACAGAGACACAGAGAGAGAGAGAGAGAGAGATCTTAAACTTTTGTGTGTCGAGCAATAGCTCCAACGCTAACCAACAAAGCTCAAACATAGAACAGGGATCTTTTTTCTTCCTTCTTCCTTTTTTTTGAAAAATAATACTCTATATATTGTACAAGCATACTAAGGCTATGCCCTGTGTACAGCAAAGCATAGACACAGGGCAACATTATATTGTTCCTCAACCCTGATGTCTTCCCTCCCCCCTCGTTTTCTATACACATAAGAGGAAAATAGTGAGGGAGCCTAGGTCTGGGGTAATGCTCATATTTTAGACTCTCATATAAAAAGTGTGCACATCTCCGTACCAAATCTTGTCTTTTCCCCTCCCTCTCTCTCTCTCTCTCTCTCTATACAGTTAGGATTTCTATAAATTTAAGCTCCGTCTCTCTCCTCTCCTCTCCACGCTATGTGTTGAGGATGCTACTCTCCTGGTTCAAAGTTAAAAGCCGATGTGATGCAGTTTCCAACGTTAGAGACCTACACACACCACAGTCTTTTCTCTTTCTCTCTCTCTTGACAGCCTCTGGTCGGCCTGATCTTATTGAGTATTCTTCTTGCATCCAAGATCTTTTTCCTCTCTCTCTTCTTCTTTCTCTCCTATCCCATCGCCTAAATGTATTTGCGTGTGCATAGGTACATGACTGCCTGTGCCTGCGTGAGTATTCTAGGTTGATTCACCCTCTCTCACACTCTTGAGGCTTCATCGTCTTCCTTTCTGCTCTCTCAGAGAAGAGGGGAGAAGTGCGTGTGTGTGTGCGAAGGAAAAATAGGCAAAAGATACATCCACCAGCGGATTTGCTCTTTGTTACTCTCCTACTATTAGTCTCTCTCTCTCTTCCTGTTGCAACTTCATATTGTGTTTTGTTTGTGTGGATGGGATGTGATGTGATGTGCTCTCTCTCTCTCTCTGATTCTATCAAACAACTCTGCAATTTCATTCATGTTTACCAATCATGAACAACCAACGCTTTTTTACAACGTGTGTAGGAGAGAGAGAGAGAGATTTACACACACACAAACACAAGGATTGAAATGCGAGGAGAATATGTACAGTGGAAAACAAATCTTTATTTGATATTGGAATTTTTCTCGTTGTCTTTTCTTGTGTCGCCATTTTCTTTTTTACAGCTCTCGTCAACATTGTCGTCTTCCATGCGTGTGTTTGTTTGTGTGCTTATTCTTTCCTGTAGGTGGACAAGTTAATTTTTTACAGAAAGGTAAACTCAAGAACTTGATGCACAATTACTGCATTCAATTGGTTAATTGTAAGGAGCACGACATCACTACCTTTTCTCTTCTCCTTTTTGTACAAATCGCAGAATGCACTTTTTGAATTACAATTGTCATTCAGAAAAGTGCATACAAAATCACATGCTGAATCTCCAAACTGAGTTTGAGAGAGTTTAATAGAGATTCTTTTTAACGTTGATGAATGCACAAGAAGAAATACAAAGCTGTGCATACAAAATTAAGTTTTGAATTAGATCAGAGTTAATTAACAGGTAGTAAGAAGCAAGTTCAGTGTGATTTTTCTCAAGCGTGTGTTTATGAGAGTGTGTTCTAATTGATCAATTGGTCATGATGAAAAGAGATAGTGAAGAGGAAAAGAAACTTGTCGGCCTCTTTTTGAAGCACAAGATTTTTTTAAAATAAAATCTTTTGGCTACATTGCAAAACAATTTTTCCCCCAAAAAATCCACTCTTTTTCTACACAACGCACGCAAGGAACAGAAAGTACGAAAAAAGTTTTGTTAACACAAAATCCTGTGAAATGACCACAATAATGGGGAATCTGAAATAATCTAAATCAATCGTTTCCATACTATTGAATCACAATCACATGCGTCTCTGCTCACATCTGTGTGTCTTGTCGGACTAAAAAACTATGAAGAATAATAATGTCTCATAATGTAGAATTGTTTGTCTCGTCATACATACACACATAGAAAAGCACGTTTACACGCAAACCACCGTTCAAACCCAAGAAAAAAAGGGACAAACTAACATTTAATTTTAACCATATTCGTAATTCTTCTCAGTGTTACTGTTCAAATTTGTTCATTGTGGAGCGTGAAGGACTGTGCCAGATTATGTACAGTGTCTACATCCCTCTGTCTTGTCCTGTCCTGTGTACACTGTAGTACAAAATGTTAACAAAATATATGGAACTCACACACCACACACACACACAGATACACAGCTCCAAGAATTACATGATGTCTCAGATGGAGAAAGATTCAGTGTGTGGAAGGACGCGAGAGCGGAATGTAGCCTAGCATGACTTAAGCCCATGTATATTGTATTTTACGAGTGTATGCAAATGAAATAAAAGTTTCTCTGAGTCCTTGTTTTTATCTTACCCTCTCTCTCCTTCCATCTCACTCCTCCACTCTTCCCCTTTCTTCACCAACTACAACCCAGCCATATGCATGCTGACTGAGTTATTACTATATTACTATTTCTGTTGAGACCACTACATAACACAGACACTCATTCCCTGGACTCCTCAACAGTGGGCCCTACTGCTGAATAAAAAGAACTGTGTGCGGATATTCTTTTGGCTGTGCCTGAGTTTGAGTGTGTGTGTGTGTGGAGGAAGAAAGATGAGGATGAGCTGGAAGCTCATGAGTCGGGAATTTAGAATGTTTCCTATCCTATCCTAATCAGCACTTGTCGGTTCAAGTATAATACTACTCTACCTCTTGTCTTGGCTCAATGGCGATAGCAGACCAAATCAAAGCACACACACACACACCCTCCTCCTTTCCTTCCCATGTGTGTGCGTCTGCAAAAGGAACATTTACAGTGTCTACATCCCATCTCTCTCTCTCTCTTTTTATGCATTATATATATAGTGTCTTCCCCCATTTTCAGAGCCCATTGAAACCACACACACACACACACACATACTACACCACAGTTGGAGAGTCACAGTCTTCTTCTTTTCCGCTCTCTCATCCCTTGTCATCTTGTGCCGTACTCCTCAGTCACTAGAGTATTTTCATCTGGTTTCATTGCTCCCATGCAATTCCCCTGTACACTTTATTCAGTACCGTCCTGTACACACACACACAATTGCGTTGGTTGAGGACTCGGCTGTCAGATGCAATATCTCTCCATTCATTTCATTGTGTGGACTAGCAACAAGAGAAAGGATTTTTGAGGCCGGGAAAGGTCAATCAACATGTCATTGTGAATTGTTGAGAAAAAACGAGAGAAAGAGGATTTTTTCAATAAATAATGCAGCTTATCTAGAAGTTTTACTACACCAATTTACAGCTAATATAAAGGGAAAAGCTGATTCTCCATAATTGCACTATCATAAAACTTGTAAATCTGTGAAATTTAAAAGTAATCAGATTCAAATAAATTTTCTATATTTTTAAAAGCTGCCATAATTTTTTGTAAAATTCATATTGAATTTTAAATTAATTGACTGCCTGTACAATATTTGTAGCGTGTCGAAGGAGGAGGGCGTGACAATTATATTTTGCCAAATAGATTGCCGTACAAATCAAATGAAAAAAACCCGAGTTAAGCGTGAATTTTAGTTGAATTGTACAAGAGATTCAAAATGCACGTAGATGTGAGTGTGTGTGTATTGGTAACGTCATTTAGAGGAATGACGAGGTCTGTACCATAGTATGTTATTCTGTATGATGGTGTGTTCAAATAGAGAGAAAAAGAGGAGGAGGAGGAGGATATCAACCAGGAGCTGATGGACTTTAACACAGACACACACAGACACATATGATTAGGTTGGAGAGAGAGAGAGGAAGAGAGTCAGTCTCATGTACAATGTGAAATATCTTTGTGTCTCGTGTAGCCGAAGCCATCATTGACTTTTTTCCTTCATCCTGACTTGACTCGTCTTCTTCTTCTTGGGCTCTTCACTCCGTCTTTTCATGTAAGATGTAATTTAGTGCCAGAGGCCTTATGGGAGCTCGGCAAACTCGACTCGATTCTATATAGAGTGGAATAGATTATCCTTTACTCTTTTCCTCTCTCTCTCTCTCTTTACAGATCTAATGCTCCATCTCACACATACATTTACCCACAATCGTTCCATTCTATCTCTCAGATTCTTCTATATCCGTCTGTATGTACATCTACACTCTGGATTCTACAGTCCCAGTATAATAGAGAGTTGAAGGAGGAGAAGAGGGGGAGATGAGAAATAGTCTGATTCGTCTTCTTCATGGTTATTCTTCGGTGGAATCCACAAGCTAATCGCAAGCAATGTGTAGGCTAATGTGTTCCTACGGTTCTTTAACTCATCTCCCCTCCTTGTGTGTGTTGTGTTGTAAATATAGGATAAGAGTGGAGAGAAGAGAGGGAAGAGAATCATGATGATAATGACAGCCTCTTGTTTACAGTACACAGTTTATTTATTGTTCTTCATATTTGAGATTTATTTACTTACTATTATTTACTAATAGGAATTCAAGACTCACAAGTAAATAAAAAGGAAAATTGAACATCTCCAATACTCTCTCTCCCTCCCTTTCTCCCTTTATTCTATTCTCCTCCTCTTCTCTCAATTAACTCGCTATTTATGGTGAGTTTATCATGCTTAATAAGGATGCGGATGAATCCTCTCTTTGCTAACTACTCTATATAACTCCACACTATGATTCCAGAGTGTTGATCTTCTCCCTCTTCTCTCTCTCTCTGTCTCGTTGTGTGTGTGTGTGTGAGCTATTAAGTTCATAGTAACTCTAAGCTTCCACTTGAAACTTGTCATTGTGTGTGTGTCATTATTTTTGTGTCTCCACTCACCCAATGAATCCTTAATCTTAGACACAAAGACAATTTTAATCCCTATAAATTACTTTTTCCCTCTTCCCTCCATAAAAGTCAAAAGACATTTTTTGAACAAATAATAAAAACTGAATTTTCTCTATGACGTATAGATATCTCATTCTACTAGCATACATACGAGTTCAAATGGTCCTCATCTGTAGTGTCCTACGACATGCATACAATCTTGGATAAATATTATGTAGTTTGATAGGCAAAAGTATTTGTATAGTTGACATCACAAAAGTTGGACTCACAATCCGTTGCGTTGCGTTACATTGCATTGCATTGCGTGGAGGATTGGAAAGAGAGATAAAGAGAAAGGAAGAGACAGATGGAGAGACATGGGGGAGTATATGTAGTAAAAACAGGGGGTAGAGACAATGAATTAATCCATAATCTATAATCCATATTTCTTCTCATTAACTCAACACAAGTGTCAAGTCAACATTGTAACCCGAAACTCTCTCTCTCTCTCTCTTCCTTCCTCCTGTCTGTCATACATCACACGACACACACACACGGGGAAGTGGGAAAATCGTAAAACTATCGCAAATCATCATCTTCATCTTGTCTGGCACCTTTGCACACCTCTCTTCACAAAACACATCCGCCACACTTGAGGATGAGCAAAACAAAGCGGAAAGGAATTGTCCATCTTACAAATAATAATTTAGGTCGATTTTTTTGTCATTCTTGTAAAATTACTTTTAATTTTACAAATCTGAGCATTTTCAAGACAAAATCAAAAATCTTATGTCATCTTCATTTATAAGCCATTCAAATTGAGCTATACATTACAGAATAAACTAACCCATCTTCCCGTAGTCGAATTTCTCGCTTCCTTTAATAATACATTAGTAGTCGTGGGCCAAGCTATTTTGTCTCTCTCCTTTTTTTCATCGACGAGAGTGAAATGACCATTAGTTGTAGGAGGGAGAATTCTGTGACTCGGTCTTATCGTGAGGACTAGAAGCTCAATTAGATGCTCAGTTAGAGTCAATTCAATTTGAGTCCATATGTGAGTGAGGAGGAGATGTAGATGTAGAGAAATGAGGAGGAATTTTGTCGGGAATAAAAATTATGCAATGTAAAGTATATACAGTACTATACGTAAGTAGTTAAGTCACCCAACACACAAAATTACAGAATATACTTACATATTTGTACAAAGTACACGAGAGCACGGTACAAAATCATTTGCTTCTTTTTGTGAGTATACATTTGAGAGAGGGGGGAGAAGGGAGTACGTGAGCATAAAAAAAGTGGGAATAAAACTGTTGCCTACTGAATTTGTTGCTCAAGAGAGTCAGTTGAGAAGACGAGACGAGAGAGGAGGGTAGAGAAGGAGAGAGAGAGAGAGAGGGATACACTTAACAACATTTGCATGGAAAAAAGCACAGATAGGTTGCCAAACCATGTCACACATTATAAGCTCATAATTTCTTTTATTGCTTCAACCATAAACGCTCCCTCAGATAAATTGTGTTCTAACCCAATGCTAAACTCTCCAGCACACACAAACACACACACACACACTCTAGTATAAGAGGCAGAAGCAGAAGCAGAGGCTTTCAAACATTTTTCCCAATCTTTCTTTCCCCTCCTCACTCCTCCTCCCTGTTCTCGAGCTTTGGGAAGAAAAGGATGGCGATATGCCACAATGCTCAAATATTTTTCCTCTCTCTCTCTCTCTCTCACTCTGACGAGATAAGGAAAACATTTTGAGCGTGGCATGGCGTCGTCCACGACGACAGACTAACAGCAGCAGAGAGTAGAATTCTGTGTAAAATTCATATAGGAGCCAGGGTTGGCTGGTTGGTTGATGTGTGTATGAGTGTTTGTGTGTGTACAAAATAAAAAAAATTCTAGTTTTTTGATAATGTCTGAGGCTGAGGTGACTGGGAACATTTTGTATGGGAGAAATGGAAGGAAAAATCTGAAGCAAGTACAAAAATATTATATTTGACTGTATTTCCTTTTCATTTTTCCCACATCCCAAAAAATAGGCGCAATTAACATTTATAATGATTCCTAAATTATGTCGTCACAGATACTTTTTATTATTGTAGGATTTGATAAAAAAATTCTGGATTTAATTACTCAAGATTGAATGTCAGTAAGTTGGGATGAGCTGCCCATGTAACTACAATACAATTACTCTATGAAATTAATCACACACCGGCCATTATACTTTAACTCATAATCCAATGAAATTGAGGAAGTTGTCTTGGGACTTAATTCGTTCATCAAAAGCACAAAAAGAAATAAAGACAGATTATCCTTAAACATGGTTGAGAGTACACACATACCACACAGTAAGAGAGAATGATTTCCTTGTTTGTCCAATGCTCCCTGAACTTTATAGAGAAGGGAGCGGAGCGATAGAGGGGTAGGGAAAGGAAGGAGGTCGATATTGTGAAGTAGTTGACGTGTAAGATTGTCGTCTTTGACGAGGACAATAGAGTAGATCCAAAAGAGAAGATTGGACCTTTAAGGGAAGGATCTAGCGAGGTACTTGAGGGGGATTTTAAATCTTTGCTGTAGGTCATCCACTTGTATTGTACGTACATAGTAGTAGTAGAACGAGAGTAGTAGTAGAGAGAGCTCCCTACAAATAATTCATGTTGAGGTACAGGAACCGCACTCCTCTTCTCAACATACAATGTAACATGGACACATTGGACTGTAGAAAGTAAAACACACTTTCATACCGTATTCCCTTTAAAAATAGGACACATGTCATGGAATCAGTTTTGTTTGTCAACTTTAGACGAGCTTTAACTGTGATTTTCCATATTAAGCTCGTAGGTGCAAAAGCCTAGCCAAAATTACCGGGGATTATTTTTCAAAAAAATACATCATAGCAAAGAGACTTTATTGGGAAGGAAAAGTAGGAGCAGTGGAATAGTATGGTTAGAAAGATGGCTATGAGGAATGTAGGTGATATGGAGAGTAAAGTGTGTTTCCCTATGACCTGCAATACTCCTTCGACACTCTCGGCCTACGGCCAAAATGATTCGTAGAGAAGGAAAGAGAGAGAGAGCTCGAAGAAGAAGGAGAACCCTCAACTAAACATACGACTAATATTATCTAGGAAAATAGCTGACTCAGATGAATCTTTTTCCTCCAGCTTTTATAGTGCACCTCCTCCCTCATCCACTCGTCTGTATGGATACAAACCTTATGATATTTATGTAACACACTTGTACACACACACACACCGTCCTACAGTTACTCAAAGGCCAAGTTTTACAGTGGTGTGTGTTTGTGTGTGTGTGGAGGATGGAGTGAAAGAGGAGGAGGCTTCAAAAATGATTTGCTTTAGCGCACATACCTTCCCGTTCAGAAGTACAGAGAGAGAGAGAGAAGTAGTGAGAGACGGAGGGAGAGAAGAAAAAAGTCCCATGTATATTTCAGAGAGGAGTAATAGGAATAAAGTGGTTAGATATTTATGATTTACATATGTATGCCGCAGTGTGAGCGCATCATCCTCAGACACTTGTCTCTATATCTTCTACCCTTATGTATCTCTGTCTGTGTTTGTGTACTGCTTGTGTCTTTTCCTAGTTATGTTGTCTTCCTCTCCCTGTGCATGTGTGTTTATGTGTTTGAAGGTGAAATATACTTTGTAGAGTTAGAATGGAGAGAGAGGGGGGGCGAAAAAGATGAGCTTGAATCCTACCTTTTCTGTGGGATTTGAAAGTCTTGGAATTGAACACACGAGGAATGACTTTGAGAAAACAGTGTGTGTGTATGTAGGAGAAGGACGACAGAAGATGGAGAGAGAGGGAGAGAGAAAGAATAAATTTCTGAATCGTAAGCTTTACCCACATCCACTCTACCTGTTATTATGATAGATGCTTTGAAGGGTAACTTGGTAATTCAGACTCTTTAATTATCCTCTCAAATGAACTTTCTTTCTGAGAGCTAAGACAAACAGAATTGGAATATAAGTACGTCTTTCCACACACACCACACACACAAAGTCAAAGTCTGAGTGTGTTTCCTTTATGTGTGTTTGTGAATGTGTTGTGCTGTCTTCATCTTTAATGTCTTGAGACACTTCCAGGACAAAGCACAATAAATGGAGCGGGGAGGGATAGACTCTGTATCTCTCTTTATATGTATGCTTATATCTGGACGCAAGAGTCATTCCTTATATGAAGACACTGTCGTAAAATCAACAAACATTGTCTTCAAAAACTTATACCATGTTCCATTCACACACAAAGTGATGTATTTCCAGAGGACTCCACAAATGGGTCAAATTGTACGGTTCAACATATTCCATAATATTCCAAATATGATTAAATGAAGAGAAGAGTTTTACACTCATTCGAAAAATTCACTTTAAAAGGTGGACAACATTTTTAGTCAAGATGAAAATTGTGGAGAATAAAAAAATCCCATCATAAAGTAATAATTCTAATAACCAAAAAAGTATGTCATGTCAAAATTACACTTGTGATGTGACAACGAAAATAATAGGAAAATCCATGAAAACTCACACATCATTTATTATAAATACGTTGCTGTGTGCCTGTACGTGTGTGTGTGCTTACATGGTATCTAAGGCTATTCAAAGCACACACTGACAAAGACATTATATTTGCGAATCAGGACAGAATGCAGCCATTTTGAGTCTCCCCTTTTCTTGACTTCTGACTGCGTATTGAATTTCGAACCCTATGTTCCCTCTCTCTCTCTCTCTCATTTGTGTGTGTATGTAAAAACGAGCCGAGAAGTAGATTCAATTTATGGGCCATTAAAATAGAAACGGCAAACAGAGTTGTAGACCGGTAGACGAACTGCCAGTCAACCAGGCACACGACTTTAACTTTCAAGAAGAGCTTCCTCCTTCATTTCACTCCACAACGTGTATATGTGTGCGTGTGTATATATGTGTGTGTGTGGATTTGTGCCTCATATTTTCAAAACCCCGCTTTTCCACGTTCAATACTCCGCACATTTCGGGATGTGTGTATGTGTGTGTGTGCTCATTCCCCTCATCTCACTCTGTATTAAAAAAACAGTATAATGTGTAGACTATCAAACTTTTTGAGTGTCCATGTAAAATTTGAGGGAATAAAATGAGAGGAATGCAATGCCTACTCCATTCCATGCTATCCCTCTTCCCTCCCTATGCACATGTCATGTTTTTTTTTCTTCAGAAGAGGAAGGGAAGAGAAAAAAAAATGCTGGAAGAAACTAAAACTAAATTTAGTGTCAGGGTCTTTAATAACGACTCGGATTTTGGATTATTCAATTTTATGTGGGTGCTGGGGGACTGCGACTAATACTGGTTCCGATACGATTCTCTATATTTTATTACATAGGGTGATGGTGTGTGTGTGTGTAGGTCATACCCATGCCCACACACACAAGCACACACACACCGTACTCTCGGATATTGATCCAAAAATGTTAAAGGGGAAGGGAAGGCTGAATGTATATTTTTTCTGCCATTTTTCCTATACACGATGCGGGTAATGGGGTCAAAGTTAACGTTAATTGTGACGAGGTCGGACCTAAAAGAAAGAGAGGCATTACAATCTATTCTATGACAGTAGAAGGAAGAGGATATGAATTTTGCTCTCTTTTCTTTACCCTTAAATACCTGGTTCTATATTCACGTTCACTCCTTATGACTACGGATTGCACACACACACAGTAATCTATGAATTGGACAGAGAGAGAGAGAGGAGGAGGGGGGTAAACTTTTTCTGACTCAATTTCATTAGCAATGTTAATTAACCGACCCGTGCTGTCTTTTCCTCCTTCCTGTACTTTTTTTCTCTATCCTTTTACTTTTTTCGCGTCATGATTTCCCATTAGCAACGACCATATGTAATGTAAATGTAATGTAGTTTTGTTTGCGTCGTGAAGTAGGATGAGCGGTTAGTTGTAGCTCCTAGGATTTTTGCTGTTGCAGTATACATGTATAAATCTTGTGAGTGAGCTGCACAGTTATTTTACTTCAATTTCCATCCAGTACATTGGTCATTAAGTACAGACGCACACAGACACATGCATTACATCTGAAGGAGGAAATGCTCAATTGTGTATTATCAGTATCTCCCTCACAAAATGATTTCTTGTTCCATTGAAAGAGTCACTCATCTTTTTGTGATCGCTCATAATCATTATATTTTTTCCACCATTCTTCCACCTTGGACAAATGAAGTATAATTATTTACTCACACACATTCACATGAACATACACACACACAGGTAAGTACGGACTCCTTCATTTCATGAGTCTCGTATCCAGCTGAAGGGCAAATTTAGCCATTTTTTATATTTGCAAATACAAATGCACTCTTTGAATGTACAGAAATCTTCTGCACAAAAATACACAGCCCTCCAATCTGGACTTGACAACCAGTGTCCAAGTCTGTTTACCGTAGTTTTGAAGAATCTTGTCAAAACCTGCGGTACATTAATTACAGGTAAATCTGGGAGTTTTACGGTTTTTTCCCTGTGAATGTTGTAAAGAGAGACTCAGTAATGTAATAATACTGAAGTTAGTGAGGGAAGCTTTGGAAATGTTTTGGAAAAGTCTGGTGTGCTCTAATTTTAGATTAAATACGGTAAGAACGTAGTACGTTCGTTCATGCCGATGTATCATCATTATTTTTGGTACAGAAATGTTGTACTCTACTATTTTTGAGAAGGTGTACACAAGGCAATCAATGATTAACATTTTGAGATGAACTGCATCCTCTCCAATACAAAGCATCTACATGTATGTGTGTACGTATTTGTACATTTGTATCGATTGGAGGTGTAAGATTATGTGATGTTCACAAAACAAATCATTTTATGATGAGTTTTTTTTGTTTTCATCTCTTCACAATAGCCAAGCCAAAACTTTCTTTTGTTGGACTTGTTTCCATTGGCATTCTTCTTCAAGCTTTCTCACATCCATGTGCATGTTGTGTGTGTGTGAGTGAATAAATATACGGTGGAGTGTACAAGCAATCCTTGGAGCATGTACATCTTTTGTCAAATAAAGATAAGAGAGTGGGGAGGGGAGAAAAGGTCCATCTCTATTTGCATTTGTAAATGACTAAATAATTGTATGAAGAGGAGAGAGAAAGGCTGTGAGTCAAGAATGTAGGCAGTTGGCACCAAAGATATAGAGTCATCATTGTACTCTTGCAACTCGCATCTCTCCTTCCCCCACAATCCATTTCTTCTCCGTCTTCTTCTTGTGCGTGTGTGTGTGTGTGTAGATGAAACTCAAACTAATTTAGTGTGCAACTGAGTTTGTAGTGGTTGAATTATGCAGGACAAACTATTAGACTATTAAAAATTTAATAGGCTTAACGAGCTGTAAATTGTCATTGTTAATTTTGTACAATTTTAAATATCAGTCTATATGATACACAATATATTAACGTCATGTGAGGGGGGATTTATCAATTTGCAAATTCCACTTGCATTTCCTCTCCTCCCCTTTCATCCTTCTCCTCCTCCTCTAACTAACATTCTTCTTGTATGTAGCATCTCTACAAATTCCCTTTCTTTCTCTCTCTCTCTCTCTGTGGAACTGGAGTAATGCACTAATTCACAACATGATCTATATCTAATATCTCTACATTTGTGTTCACCATCATGTTAGATGTTGTGTGTGTGTATGTGTGTGTGTGTGTGTGATGCCACGGAAATCCCAACAGTTCCACAAGCCCCTTCATTAATTCAACAAGTTTAGTCCGGACTTAGGGAGAACGAGAAGAGGAGGGGAAAAACTAGTGCAAAAATTCTTTTCTTATTGGTCTAAAGCCATGCACCAGCTGCTAATTTTTTCAACTTGTACTTCTACACACATACAGTGTACACAGTAGACTGGCTAACCGATTCTTAAAATTTGCTTTGCAACTGTGGTAATAAAGACAGGCTGACGATCAGTGTGTATCACTGTAGTCACATAAACTTGGGTTGTGCATCCTTGGATACTCCATTCGAACATTTTGTCAGAACGATCCAAATAATTTTATTGTAGAATGGAGACACATATAGTCTTAAGATGCAAGGAGACTGAATGAATCCTCATTTTGAGTTTTCTTTAGAAAAAAATTAAGTCTGAATAGACCACTCTGAATTGTTAGTAAGTGGATGAGTAGTTTTAGAATGATTTTCCAATGTTTTTTAATAAAAATTATTGGGCATAAAATTGTAATTGAAGCTAGTGTTATGAGAAATAAATTGTACAGATTCAATCATTGTTTTTCTCTTCGTATCCTCTTCTATCTGTGTCCACCTGAAGTCTAAATGACAGTAAATCACAATTAAATGACAAACACTTGACATAAAGTATGACGTCGTACAAAAGTTGAGAGGACACACACACTAAGTACGTACAGACAGATACAAAGTTGAATGTGTGAATGGTGACACTTTTTTTGCAAAATAAAATAAAAGTAAAATAGTCCAAGGGTAATGATTATTGCTTAATATTTTGTGTACGAGAGACATACTGAACAAAGCGATTCAAAAGAAAAAGAAATGTAGAAAAACGAGTGGAGGAGGGAGTGCGTTTTCATGGAATGAAGATTATAATACATTAAGTATCTGTGGTAGTAGTAGTAGTAGAGAAGAATATTGTTTCTGTCCTACACGTACACATACAGCAACAATTGTTGTTGTTGTTGTATATCCTATTGTTAAACATACTGTTGTTTCATTATATTAGTGGTGTTGTTGTTGTTTAATGCTGCTGTTGTACGTAATAACTAAATAACTAATGGCTTTTTCTATATTTTTGACGCTCACACAGAGCACACACTTATACTCACATATAGGCAGGCACAAACACCACACACACCACCACCATCACCAAATAAAAAGCTACCAGAGTGACTGTACTTTTAGATGTGAGATCGACGTTGGATATCAAATCCAACAGGGACGAATGAGTTGCAACTTGCCTCTTCTCTCTCTCTCCTCAATTCAATTCAAAGCAGTTTTCTCATGTACCTTTATATTATTCAAGACATTTCCATTTCCATTCAACTCGCACGCAAACAACACAACACACACACACTCACTCACTCTCCTCTCAGTCTCTCTGGTCATTCCTGTACATACAGTATTTGTATGTAGGGAGTGAGAGATGCCGTTCACAATCCTTTTTTTAAAGCATCTCTCTCTCTCGTCTCGTCTTATCTTATCATTTGAAAGATTTTTCTTGACTTTTTATGCATTTTCCCAGCTCCGTCACCCAAACACACACACTCCTCGTTTCATCCTTTAACTGACTTCTCTCACATGCACACATGCAGTACAAGGAAAACGAGGGACGGAGATAGAGAGAAAGGAATTAAGTCGAGTCTTTTAGACACTCAATTTTTATTGTCATAAAAAAATTATTTTAGAGGAAATTGATGCAATTAGTATGTACACATGAACATCATCATCATTTGACCACAATCCATTTTTTATTCAAAAAATGTATATTTAAGCAGGATGAAGATGTACACGTAATCACCGGACACACACACACACTCAGATGGGGAAACATGAATTTAAATGAAATTGGAAATCTTCAAGGTTGATAAAAGAAGAATGAAGAAATGTAATAACCCTACCTCACTCTTGACCGTGTGTGCGTGTGGAGTTTGGAGTACAAACTTGGATTTTGCTCATAATCATTATGTAATGACTACATACAACATATATTATAAAATATACATCCATAGAAAATAGTCACCTTCACTCGGTCACATTTAACCATCTGATGTACATAGTTATCCAAAAAAAGTTGTTACACACACACACACACCATATGATTTTAGTAGGTTCCAGCCTGCGTCCGAGTTCCTCCTCCCATTCTTCCTCTCTCTCACACACACACAATGTAAGAACACGATGTACGCACAAAAAGAAGGAAAACTCCCAGCTGGTGCAAACTAAGACTACAAAGTTAAGTAATCACGTAAGACACAGAGGATACAGACAGATTGTACAGTGCAATTTGTACAGTGAAGGCGATATGAAGGGAGGAGACTCAATTGTGTGTGTGTGTGTTTGTGTGTAGTGTGTGTGTGTGGATACATGTATATGCTAATGCTACCGATACAAAGTTGGAAGAGATTTGGTTGGGGTTGCCAGCTTTGAAGTTTTTTGATTTGCACAAGCCTCACTTGCCTCTATGTCATTAACCCCCGATTTATGACCGAGATGCTCTCATCCACAGAGCTTTTGGGGTTCCCTTCAATGACTGTAGGAAAGAGTGTTTGTGTGTATAGAGTGTGCGTGTGTATGTAGGGAGTAGATATAGGGAGAAAATGTGTGTGTGTGTGTGTGGGTATATGGACGGGTCTCCCTCCGGTTTACTTCTCTATATAGGCTAAGTTTGTCTCTTGTGACTATGGCGTTTAATGTTCTCTCTCATTCTGTTCCCTTCCCTCGACTCTCTTGTGTGTGCTCTGCTGTGTGTCACTTCATTGAATTTTGTGTGAATGAGGAGTGTATCGTGTAATTTTTACACCATTTTCTACATGGATTTTTTTTCTCTCTTTCTCTTTGTTTCTCTTAAGTGAGTGAAACTCTCACACAAACTTTTTTTCATTCCCCTTTGCACTTTTTGTCCTCCTCCTCCTCTCTCTCTCTCTCTCCACTCAATCTTCATCCTTGTGGAGGCGTTGAAATAGTCCAATTAGCACTTGTGATTTTGAACTGTAGAATTTTTATTGTTGTGAAAGGAGATAATTACTAGTGTCAAGTAATATGACTTGGATAAAATGTAGTCAGTCATTTTAACAGGAGAGATGAACATTTTTTCTTCAATGTGAAAAAAATTCAATGTCAATCAACTAGACTGATCTCGTGTACAGTACAATAATATGATGATGGATGACGGAAATTATCTACTATTATTCTAAACTACATCTTTATTATAATAATGCACCAATTATTTTGTACATGCATGTGTACATATACATTGTGTATTATTATTATTGTGTAGAAATATACTGTGTAATTTGGAATCTGATTTTCAAAAATGGACTTGGAATTTGGAGAATTATTGTGGGAATCAAAAAAGGATTGTCATTTTATTATATTATCAAAAAAAATTTACAGCACAACTATTTTTGAAATTATTTCACTGTCTTATTTTTTAAGGTTTCAAGTTTTTCCTCTTTATCCAAATATAATTAAAAAATTATATGCATGTAGAAATGAAACAGTGAGCTTTGTGTGCGGTGTGTGTGTGTGCTTCTGTGTAAGACGTACCTCAAAAGGTATAGTTTTACCTAGATATGAAAGGAGAGAGGAAGAAAAATAAATTTTAATTTAAAAGACAAAAGTGAAAAGGTTAATTATATATTAAAGAGTCTATTGAGTTTTGAATGATACTTAATTAATCCAAACAAACTACTTTATGCGGGTAAATTGTGGAGAAAATTATTTGGCAGACTTCTCACCGTACAGAGTAGAGTTGAGTAGGACAAGAATTCATATGAAAATACGGTACGCATAGCCAGGATATATTCTTTGCACTACCTATGTATGTACACACTACTATGTAATTACATATGGAATGGGACTACCATAGTTTTGCTCATGTCTCTTTAACGTGGGGGGGTTGTGGAGCTTTTCTCATTCTCCTTCCTTCTTTTGTCCCTTGTCCCTGTGTGTAATGGTACAAAATAATGGTAGGCTGTAATTTTATATGATGGGACAAACGGCGGGGGAAGAAGAGAAGAGTCGGAATTGATATAAAATAAAATTGTAGAAGTCATTGCCAGGATCCCGGAGAGGAAAAACACGGCAGAAAATGGATTTATTATTTATAAGCGTATGGAGTGGTAGTTCACACACACACACACACACACATACACACACACACACACACACAGCACTCCCCATTTACTGTTCTTTGCTCTCCCCCTCTCTTTCTGGCCATGCCGAAGATGTCCCCCTTCCCTCTTTGTGTGTGTGTGAGTGAGTGTGTGTCTGTGGGTAGATACAGTCAACATGAAATTTAGGGACTGGAGAACGAGAGAGTGTAGTGTGTGTGTGTGTTTCTGTGAGGCAGGGTAAGGCCACAAATGCAAAACCTCGAAAAGTTTAATGATAGGTCTGAGAGCCACCATAGCATGACGAAGAGCTCCAGTCCAGGATTAATAGTTAGATAACCCTACTAACTCTCCTCTTCCCTCCTCACTCTCTATCCATACTCTCCTTGTTTCCTTCCCATCCATCTCTCTACCTTTAACATCAGTTCTGTATACAGCGGACGGACTGGTGTAGTCTTCGTGTGCCGACTTTTCCATACTCTCTCTCTCTCCTTTTCTTTCCCTCTGTCTATTGTACTGTGTGGAAGTGATACAGTGTTGACTTGTACTTGTTTCAGAATTTTTCACGCATATTCAGTCCGTAATTATGGTCACAGATAAGATAGGATCCCTATAACCAGAATGTTGGTTGAGTTAGGTTATCAAAAATATTACTCTCTGTGTGTTGTGTGTATAAGTCTGACTTTTAGTGCTGGGTGGATGTAGCCCTTGCCTTGCATAAGGCTTACACACACACCACACATCTTACATACGGCAGTATGGGAATCTTGTTCAGTTTTTCCACAAACACATACGCACACACCCATACATGCCAGTGTATAGTACTGGCGTACACAAAGCCCTTCTTGAAGGAATTCAATTGGAGGGGGAGAAGTGTGTGTGTACACGAGCTCCTGGCGATGAATGGGTTAATTTAATTTAAATTAATTCAACTGGCTTGTGTGGAACCATTGGAATGTGCGGAGCAAAAATGAGAATGATAATTATCAATTACAACAATAATTGGTGTGGACGACCAGTCCCTGTGTCATCTTAACTTGTATTTCTGTCCTACTCAATTACATGTAAATTTCAAGGGAAATGTTTAAAGACAGAGAAATGTATGAAAACAAATTCAGATTATTAGTTTTATTCAAAATAAAATACATGCAACCCACCCTTCCATTCAATTCTTTAGGTATCAAAGTATCAGCAATACCCTGCGTTTATGTATTATACACAAATGCGCTTCATCATCAATAAAAATCCATCTTTCTTTGCAGATTATTCAAATGTAGGGAATTCACAAATATTTTTCTGGACTTGGAAAAAAATGTGTGGAATACATCTTGGATTTCCATACTGTAAATATCGGCAATATTTTCTCCACTGTATACGTACAAGATAGCAGACAATTTGAAGGAGGGAGAGTATTTTTTTGATGGACCCCGCATGGCATGAAATTTTCAGTTGAGTTGTGGTTGCTCTCTCTCTCCCTCTCTCTCTTCTTGTTGTTATATGGTCGTTTCGTCAGTACTCGCATCTGCATCTTGTGTATGTATGTGTGCGTTTGTTCGTTGGCATTGTAAATTGTAATACGATCCATCGTGGGGACTGAGGCTAGCCCCACGAAATGGATGGATTGTCATGATACAGAAGAGAGGAGGGGGAGCACGGCGGAAATCAAACCTCTTGAAACTTCAACCGAGCTTCCTTCCTTGCACAGTAATCGCTTCACTGACTTGTATGTTCGTGTGTGTTTGTATGACCACTCCGTATGATGATGGTAATTGTCGTGTGTTTCGTAGTTTTGTAGATTCTCAAATTCAGCTGCTAAAACTCTCATACACTCTCCTCTACATACCTTCCTAATACAAAAAAGTTCAATTCAAGTCAACGAGAGAGAGAGAGAGAGTCTGAGTCTGGTTCTATCATATATTTTTTAATACAAGTCAAAACTTCAAGGATACAGTTACATGATGAGGAGAAGGAGATTCATAATCTACATTTCAACTCTTTTTTTTTTCAAACATAAAACACTGAGAACACCATTGATTTTTGACGACGTGGTCAGTCCATTCTCTTCTTTTAAATTGACCATATTTGTAAACAAAATTTGGGCTCGTATGTGGAATTTTACCCAATTTCTGAGAACTAGGAGAATTGTTAAAGAAATTAGATTACCTAAATGTATTCTAGGAATTTTTTTGACCATTGACATAAAGTTTAGATATTTAAGTGTGTGTGGGTGTTATGAATGTCTTTTCCTGACCATCTAAATAATGAGATTTTGGTTTTGAACTGACTTCCCTACTATGAACACAAAAAAATATAATGAGTCTCAATAAAAATGAAGCGAAAAAAATTTTGATGTACGAATGTGAAAAAATATGAGTATCATATTTATTTTTTCTAGTATGTACACACACACATGACACACACCTGTATTTGTATTTACCTTGAACAAATATGGAGCACAGAGGAGGGATCAATGGAAAGAGAGTAAATAATAATAATAACGTTTAATTATTTAAACTGTCATTATCTCATATTTCAACCGTACGAAAAATATATAGTACAGTAGTAGAATAGGAGAGTCTTTATATCTTAATCATTTTTAATGATTCCTTTGTATTCTGATTTTTGCAAGCCACACTCTCTCTGTCCTCCACATCACACTCAGTCCAATGTGGATTGGTGTGGATATTTATTTGGATGGAACAGGGGAACATAATGTAGAGTAAAGAAATGAAGGAGGAGAAGAAAAAAAATTAAAGGATGCATGTAGGGAACCTGTCAACATTTTCATTATTACTGATTGCCTACATAGTAACAAGTACAGGGAGGGGAGGAGGAGGAGATGGAATAAGAGAGAGAATATGTGTATGACGCGTTAGATATATTTTACTTTTTGTAGTCTGCCAACTTTGCATTTTGATTTGAACATTTTTTTTTCTCTCCTTTTCTCGTGTTCCACAAGGAACAGGCACACTCACTCCCATTGAAAGAAATAGAGAGAAAGAGAGGCTCATTGCGTTTTATAAGGTAAACTTTTTTTTAAAGAGACGAGAACAAGAGAGGATTTTCTTCTCTCTCTCTCTCTCTGACTGTGCTCAAAGATACGTGAACATGCTGAGATGCTAGACGTAGACCACGTGTGTCATTAACCTCTCCAGTGCGAAGCCTCCTGGTTATCATACTGTATATACGTACACAAACACACACAACAAAATTCCAAATTCCCTTTCCGCTCAGCCTGACTCCCTTCCTCTGTTCTGATGGGAGAGATGATGAGCTTTAACATTTGTGGTTGTCCGTTTTTTCACAACTAATTTCTCCAAATTAGTTTAAAACTACATTTTTTTGTCCCTTCTCTTTACTCTTTACTCATTTTATGAATTCATCACTCTTTGAGCTCTCCACTAAAATGGAACAAACATTGACAGTTTGGGAGGAGAGGGGAAATACAACATAAGTTATAAAATGTGATAATGAGAGTGTAGATGTGTGTGTTCTTGTGAGTGTGTGTGCGAGTGTGTGCGTGTGTACTTTTATGTGTCTATGTCAAACATAGACACATTGTACATTGCCCCTTTTAGTTCAAACTGTCTCATGCTGTCTGTCTCTTGGCTTCAGATTTCAGGAATTGGAGTCTCTCTCGTCTTCTTGACTGTAGTCGTAAATGAATACGGCCACGTACTCTCTGCACCCGAGTGACTGACGTAGTGGGTTTGACAAAAATTGACTGTGGGATGTTTGTGTGTGTCTACCCACGTGACCCTATTTAGTCACTCAGTCTACTTTGTAAATGTATTAAATTTTTATTGGGGATATTGAGGGATGGAGTCCAAGGTTTCCTTCAACTCCTTTCGAGTCATCCATGATTCAGCCGCAATATTGAGTGAGGGAGAAAAATTCATAAATAAGAAGAAAATCTCCTCTGCTTTACTGCAACCAATTCTATCCTATATGACAAGTATTTAAACCTGTAGACTAAAGACGCAAGTGTAATATGAGTCGGAGTGAAATGTGAGGAGAAAATATGACTGTAGAATGGAAAGAAAAGGGAGACGCACAAAATTTCTGGTGTTGTTTATGTTCGAGAATTTTTTTTGATTTGTGGATTAGAATTTATTTAAAAAATATGGAGGTATTTTATAAAATATCAATTTTTACACTGATTTCTTGAATTTACAAAAAGTAATTCAAAATAGTATCAGTATGTCAGGACAAATCTTTTTCCTGTCTATTAAATCAAATTATTGTTGGAGTAACTTGTCTATCTGTCGTCAAAAGTTTTGTGAAACTCTCTCCCTCTCCCTCTTTCTATTTACTTTTGACTTTGTGTGTGTGATTTTTGTGTACGTGTGTCTGTCCTGTGTGTGTAAGAAAGTAAATAACAGATATGTGTATTGGTTTCAATAAAAATGTGTACAACTTTGTGTTTGAACGTACTCCTCGACATTTATTTTTTTTATACACTTCTTGCCACATATTTTCAGATGATAGCAGAGTGGATACTTAAAATTAAATATCGGGATTTGTATTACAGATGATCCTGTGTTTGTCTACTCACTGTATATAGTATGTATGGATAAATTGATATTTTTTAAACTTCAAAAATAATCCTCAGTTGTTTGTCGTCTGAAGACAACAGACAATTGTCGTGTTATTATTAGGTGATTCTCTGAACTGTACAGTATGTGAAGTCTTCATTCCTATAAAGATAGTTTTTTTTATCAAAAAAAATTTTTTACAGGACATGATCAAAGTCCACAAACACACGCACACAAAAATACTAGTTGACACTTGGGTGAAAGCTACAATCAATTAAAATGGAGTCAAATAATGGATACATTTTTCATTTATTCTTCATAAAATATAAATTTTTAGCAAAATAAAACCTAATTTACGTGCTAAAAATCTTTACTAATTTATTCACAACATTTAAAATGATTGATGCGGAAAGTGACAAAATCCCAATCTCACTTCATATGACTAATAGAGTGAGAAAGAGTGTGAGTGAGTTTGTGTTGGAAAATTAAAAAGGTATCTGGATTACGTTAGCAGGGTCGGTCAGTGGCTGAGGCTGGATCGTGCCACATTAGCTGTTTTTATAATTCATTTAACCGCCTGTACAGAGAGAGAGAGAGAAAGAAGGGGGAAGGGTCCTCGGGTCTCTCGGCTTTAATTTTTTCTCCTCTCAATTTAACCATGTAGTCAGTAGTGTGTATTTTGTAGTGTAGTATAGTGTACAAGTTAGTAGTAGTAGTACCTCACTCAATCCTTCACAGTTTACACTAGTTATACACTTAGTTTTCCAAGCTTCGTTCTCATTAATGGTAAGTGCCCCCTCAAATTGAGCCAGTGTTTGTACATACTCACCCCTAGTACAATCGTACAATGATATATCCCTTCTCCCTATCCACACCACACATCAACATTACCTCATGTACACTCTCTCCTGGATCGGAATGGGTTTCCATTGTATAATGCATAAGAAATTCCGTGTCAGATACAATATACTAGAATGTACATGTATAATATATCCGAGGGTATACACTCGAATCTCAAATTAACTGGGAATACATCTATACATAAGTACCTCTTCAACATGAGCTACACACTGGAGGTACAGAGTACAGAGTGAGCCTTGGGATTTGAGTTCCAGTCCATCCCTTCACCTTATTCCTTGTGGTCCGATATGTGTTGAGTCTCCAGTGTCTGCTCCCTTGGATGTCAGGGATTGAGCTCGTTACAATTCTTTGTAATATAATTTCGACGGAAGGTAATGAATCTCAAGTGTGATGACTATTTGAATTTATGTATGAGCAAAAATTTCTTTTAAAAATAATTAATCCCATAATATCTTAAGTGGAATATGAGAGAGAGTGTGTGTAGACACACACTCTCTCTCATATTATTTTAGTTTAAAAGGACGACCATGACTTACCATGACCATCTCGACGTGAGGACCCAAGTCAAAGACAGAGAAAATTATGTGTAGGGAAATGGAACAGAAGGAAAGTTCTTTATTTTTGTGCTACTGTACTCGTACTGTAGTTCTTCCGTATGTACTCGCAGAGACAAAGATAGAAGAAGAGAGAGAGAGAGAGAAAGATGGAGTGTGAAGGAGTGATAAATCGAAGAAATAATTTTTCCTAAACTCGTTCTACCTAATTTTACACCACACATGGCATTCTTGACATTGAATTATCCTTGCCTTGTCTGCCCTAGCCTAACCCTACACAACATACCAACTCCACACACACACACACACACAGTGGACGGACTGCCCTGGATCCTCGCTCTGGCTTCTGCCTCTCATTGTACCGTGTCAAGAGAGGACAAATACTCCTGTCCTTTGCCAGCTGCTCGAACCGTTTCCAATGCTAAGTGTGTGTGGTGTGTGTGCCCTCATCCCGTATTTAAAGCAATAAAATCCAGTTCCCTTGTAGAAGCATCACAACAATCTTAAATTTGTAAATGAAATTCGGGAGTTTATTCTTTTGATGATTTTAATTGTTAAATTATGTTCTAAACATATTTTTGAAAAGTGAATCTTTGGACGTTGGTCGTTCTACTTTGAAAAATACGGTAGTTCATTGTACACTCCTTTCACCCGCGTAACAACAACATTTGTAGGACATGAGGCTGGACGTGACGTGTCATCCCGATCACACTTGCTCAGTCTTTTTTTCTCCCTTTCTCCGCAAAAGAGGAAGTAGGTACATATGTGCGTGTGTGTGTAATGTTCCTGTTCCTAGAGATGAGGTTACAATATTAAAAATGGTATTTCCTTAGTAATTCCTTAGTCATGCCTTGTGTACAATTTCCCCTCATTTTTTCTGACACCCATAAAGGAATTGGGTACGTATCTTCTTCTTTGGTCCAATGACTCCCCCACTTCTGCAAGGCTAATTAAAAAACATAATGATTATTATTCATTCTATTTACAAATATACAAAATACAATTCCATTACACAACCAATACACACACACACTTCAGAGAGAGAGAGGAGAGAGAGAGAAAGAAGGCTAACAATACGGTGTGTAGCGGTAAATTTGTAACATCATCATGAGGGGATCATAAAACTCACCACAAGTATTAGTATTAACCACAGTCATCATTATACACAACACAGAGAATGGAGAGAGGGAGAGAGAGAACTCACATTTGCACAATATATATATAAATTACAGCAATAGCCTCATTCCATTCCATTTCCGGTATCCATACACTACACTACACACACACACAAAGATAGGGATAGTCTGGTAGCAGCAGTGTTTGTATCAAATAAAAATGGAGGGTGTAGAAATTATAATAAATATTATAATTATGTTCATTATGAAAAAAGTTTGACAAATTTCATTAATTCTCCCATTCAAAAAAACGGACTTATTTGGTCCATAAAAACATCTCATCATTCCCACACACACACACATACGTCAATCCTGATTTTGAGTTCAGAAAAATGAAAAAAGCACACACACACAAATTAAGGAAAAAGCTAATCACCACAAATATATTGGGATGATGGCTGTTCAAATAGAAGTGTCATCGTTGTGTATGTTATAAACAAGGCAAACACGGAGGGAAGGGGAGTTTGAGTGCTTTAACTACATACAACAACAAAGCATGTCATCAAGCAGTTCATCACTTTTATATATTCAATGCATACGAGCGTGTGTGTACATGCATCCCATTGCACCACTGTCAGTTACCTATTTGAGTACAATAATACTTTGTGTATACTATATGTATATGTATTTTTGTAGGGACGGGAGGTAGGACTACCAATAAAGGCATTCGCACTCTCATTAGTTGTCCTAGTGCTGTCAATTAAAGGGAAATATTATCCACACATCATTAATGTGTACCTACCTACTCTCTCTCTCTCCCTCTCTCTTAGCCTTCACCTCTTCTCCCCTCACATTATCACTTGATTATACTCATGGCCCTTGTATCTCCTCCGTATCCGCTCAGTCTAAATCATATTTAAAATGTACACAGAGACAAACACACGGAGGAAGAATGATGCTTTCACAAAGGGTAAGCTCGTCGTTATTTAAGTATCTTTTACAAGCTCATCATTCAACCTGTTGTCGTTCATGTAAATACTAAAGATGTGGGGGTGAGGATTGCTTTTTGAGACATTTTGAAGGTCTACACACGACAATTCAGAACGTTTTGAAATTTCAGAATTTTTTTCACCCGATCTCTGTCAATAAGAAATTTCGTCCATCTCGATTATGAGTTTATAGTGAAAAGGTGAAAGGACAATATTTACAAAATGTCTCCTGATTTTAACTACACACGCTCACATTTCAATTTCCACTCTCAACCCATATGACTTATCCTGCTTTTATTCGGCAAATGCTATGTTGAGAGAGAGTGAGAGTGAATGTGTGTGGTCACACTGGATAACTTTCCATGAGTCACATAATACAATATTTTGATTGTTTTCCACAACAGTCCCCTGTAAATATTATATTATTATGAGATAATTGTAATTACACATGACATAGATGAAGGAAGGGAGGAGGGGATGGGAGGAGAGAAGTAGAGAGTAGTGCAGCGTGGACAGACTCTGCTCAACACACACACACAGATACAAGTAAGTGCAATTTTTTTTGAAGGAATCGTATAAAAGTTGTGCAGCCAACTGTAGAGAAAATTAAATTTATACAAAGAGGGGAAAAGGCGAGAGAGTATCATTCCAAGTCTTCAGAAAAAAAAAATTAGATGAAAAAGAATAGCCCTCTCTTTCTCAGGCACACACACACAGTCCAGAGTGAAGTTTGGGACTCACGTAGGTAAATGATTAAATTGATGGTACAGCGTGAAGGGAGGAGTATAATATTGTAAAAGTAGTTAGTTGAGGAGGTGAGTTTCTAAAATAAATTTGGTCACCTCATCAACTTTTTGTGAAGTGCAGAGCGGCTTGAGGTTGGTATATTTCGAGATGAGTATGTCTTGTGAATTCTTCATTCAAACAGTGTGGTACATGAATTCCTTTGTTCTTCATCCCATTTCTTGTATTACACACAGCAACAAATCTGACACAGTGTGTTAATTAATGTGTGATACAGCAAGGATATTTTCACTCAAAAGTGAGATTTTCAAAACTTGTGAAAATTGAGGCTTCTCCCAATCAGGATGAGTACAAAAGATTTAGTAGTCGAACGAAGACAATCCCTTCAAAAAATTTGTACTTCAAATTCAATATGATTTTGATATGGAAGAAAATTTCCTGATATGCATCGTTTGGCATGGCACTCGTTGGAAGGTTGTGGATGTGTGTGGATATGAATATGTGTACTGCTCTACCACTGTATTTATTTATTAATGAGTGTGGAAGGGAGTCATTGATTTTTCTGTAGGTGTATCACTACAACAGTCAGCCCCAAGCATTTGATAGTTTATACGTAATTACTGTGTGAGCTCTCACATTCACCACATTATACTCGTAAAACAGTTCTACTGTTGAGTATTTAGTTATTGTAATCGTGTAGCCTTGTCTTCTGTGGTAGTAGAGCCTGCTCTGCTACGCAAAAATGTAGGACGTATGGGCACACACACACACATACGCGGTTGGGTGTGAGTCTGTTTGTACAAGGTAAAGATGAGTATAAATCAATCACATCGTTCCTCATCTTTTCCTGTCTTTCCCTCTTCAACTTCCTGTAATTATTACGAACCTGCAAATGTGTAAGAAGTAGTGGACAGCTGGGAGTAAGCAGCTTTTATTGTAAAATAGATCTTGATCTGTTTTACATTAAATATAAAAATAAATTGAAAATTTGATTTGTATTGTACAACTGTACCCAAAATAAACATGCACGTGTGTGTAATCATTCATGATTTTAAAAAAGACGACGGTCCTTTTGTGCTCCCTCTCTCCCTCTTCTCTTCTCACCCAATGAATTAAGGATGAATGACAAGAGAGGATAGGAGGAGGAGAATCAAAAATCAAATGAGACTACCTCCAATGTGCCAACATATAATTGTCCAGTCTGTGTATCCTTGCATTGTGTAATAAAGAGAGAGAGAGGGATGAATAAAGTGTTTTCTCATAATAATCAATCTGACTAGATAGACACATCAACACACACAGATACACACAGAGTACCTTGAGCTCTCTTCTCTAAGACCGTCATTCGTACCAATAATAAGTAGATACAGATGTAATGCATTTACCAGTTGCATTATGATCATGTCTGTTCAAGGGAAAAGAAAATAATTTGAAACGTTGAGGTCCCCCTTCTCTCCCTCTCTCTCTTTGACTGTCTTGAGGCATGCACGACATAATAACTCTGAATGGGTGCTAAGTAACTATGTGTTTACTTGCACGCAGCACTTGCACTGCCTTGCATTGCACTCCACCAAGAATGTGTATCTATGCTCCACACAAAAACACCACACGTACACAGGCAGACATAGAATGCACAGGGATGTGCATTATAACTGCTTTGAACGCAATGTGTATTCCACTGTACAAATCTCACAGGGAAAAAGAGTCTCTCTCTCTCTCTCTCTTAGATATTTCATAAGAGCCGTGCGCTTCTTCACTGAAGCTATAGGCGAAAAAACAGAGACACACAGAGTTCCAGGATGATGAAGGAGGAGAACGGTTTTTGTGTGTGTGCATCTTCACTCCCTGCATGTGTAGCTCAGAGTGTCTGAAGAGCATAGCTGTGTGTGTGTGTCTCTCTCTCTCTCTGTGTAAGTGTGAGTGTGCATAAGTATAGTGTAAACATAGAAGCTAGAGTATGAGCTCTGTGGGCTCTATTTCCATCTCTGGCATACCAAAGCTGTAGCCAAGACAAGGCAAGGCAAAGCTAGAAACATGAACCTCAGGAACCTAAGAAAAAGACGTGGAGAAGAAGAGGAGAGAGAGAGGCAAACACCAAGCAAAACCAACTCAACAAGACCATCTGCCTTCGTCGTCGTTTTCCTCCTCCTTCCTCCTCCTCTTGTTCTACACGTTCCACTTTCACAAGTGGAGAAGAGAGGGGGAGGAGGAGAGGGGGAAAGAGTGCAGTGTGTTTGATATACATTAAATAGTGTATTATAGAGAGACGCAGTTATTCTCATAGTTATGGTTTGACTGAGGCTCAATTTGAAGCCAACACACTACACTTTGTATACACGGAGTCTGCATGGTGTCGTCTCTTCTCCTTTCTCCTCTTTTCCCTTCTCCCCCTCCCTTATGTGTATCATAATTATATATTGCGCCAAGTCTCTGAGCTAGCCATGTAAGTTTTATGTTATTGCATAGTCAATGGTGAATCCCTACTCCGTGCTTGCATGAGAGAATGAGAGTGAGTGAGTGTGTGTGTGTGTCGTTCTTATTCTACGACCTACTGTATTCGGCTTTGACTGCTGTATTCTACTGTGTGTGCTGTTTTATACAGTGCTGTGTTGTAGGGTCGTACCAGCATTTTCCATGGACCACTGCCACACACAAACGTACATCTGAATTATAAACGGGCTTACACACACATTGACACTACCTCATCCCATCCCACTCTACACTACTCACTACATAGTACACAGCTCCCGTAAAAATACAATCAGAACCCCATCCCCTCCCCTCCACACACGCACTAAACAAGTCCAGGGAATTTAATTTGAATTTGAGGGCCGAGCGAAGGATTTTTTTGTTGCTAAATCGTTGCACATTTGAAGTCCAATGGAAGGCACACTAATACTAGTCTATCTTGTTCAAAGTGACAAAGTTTTGCTCACAATTTTACGGTATTACCATTGAGTTTGTGTGTGTGTAGAATGTGTATGTGGATCACAAGATGTGTAAGGGAAATATTGCATAAAGGAACCACAAATACAAGTGTAAAGAAGAAAAAAGGAGAAAGAAGAGCAAAGTCCCGGCCCCGACCTTATGTTCTTTTCGTCAACAGAATGGCGTCCATGTCCTCACAATTATACAAATTTGTATAGAGCACAGTCTACAGCTTTGGGAATAGTATAGAAAGAAAACACCAATTTTTTTCGGTTCTCCTCAAAAAAACCCAAGAAGACGCACAACACAAAAGACCCATCAAATATAACTATAGATTGAATTCATATATTCACAAATTGAGATGAACTTGGATCCTTTCCTTGTGTGTGAGTGTATGCGTACTTTTTTCTCAGCTGAGAGCTCTTCTCTAGCCATTCCATTCTCTGATGGTCATAGCAGGTCAACAACAACAACAACTCACACACACACTCTCCTCTCTTTTCCACCATGTCTTTTCATTGGACTACATCATGTAGTCTACATGGGTAGTGTATGACATGATGCGAAAAAGGAACTTTAGCAAGTAAACTGTTGAAAATAAGGATAAAGTACAGGAGTACTACATATACACATGTACAATAGATAGAGGGACCATACTCATCCATTTAGTGTGTATGTGTGTGTGTCGTCTTTCTCTCACTTTACTGTACAAGTAGTCAGTAGTGTAGTTTGGAGTGGCGTGTGTATAGGGGAGTGTGTGCGGTATGGCAATGTGTGCGCACAATATGGCATGTATTTGGCATGTTATTTAGACGAGAGAGGGAGAGAGGGAGAAAGAGAGAGAGAGAAAGAGAGAAAGAGACAAGGAGAGAGACATTTTTTCCTTAGTAAAAATTTCGTTTTTCTGGTGGATAAACTACTAGCACAATATTTCCGAGTCAAAGGCTTTTTTTTCTTCCCTTCCTTCCTATTCATTTTCCTCTTACCCTGTGTGTGTGTGTGTGTCCTCTCATCCTTTCTTCACCACTCCACAATATACAGCCATCATGGCTGAGTCTTCCCTCACTACACACACACAACACACAGTACACAAGATAGAGAGAACAGAGTGGAAGCATCTCTTTTTGTACATTCCACATGCCTCGCCATATTTTCTCGATAGTTGCTATCATTTTGCTCGTCTTCTTTTGAAAATTCATATCACCATTTTTTATGTATTATCAGTTGACTGGATATTGGTCTTCCCTCCGTCCTCCCTCTCTCTCTCTCTCTTACAGAGACCAAGATGAGGAGAGAGAAAAAAGAGGGAAATTATTAAATTGTGTTTTTGAATTCAGATTCAGCTCTCCCCCCCCC